>WOGR01011816.1:0-10425 GCA_015342045.1 Leptinotarsa lineolata | reverse complement strand
GAGACGAATATCGTAGGAAAAGAGGAGGAAAAACGGATTAAATATCGAGATTTTCTCTTCGAACTCCGCAGATTATATCTAAATCACTCTGTCAAGATGGTTGTTCTGATTATTGGAGTTCTTGGTGGAATGATGCCCTCTCTACTCTCGAATCTCAAAATCATACCAGCTTCAAAACTAATTAATAGTTAATCTATCTAGTCAGAACAAATTTGCTCATCTTCATTTGTGGAAATACTTTGCTCATTCGGGTATTATTGAAATTACATAATCACACATTCATGTTGGGAGGATGATGATGATATTGGTTTTATTTTCAAGATAAAATATTTTCTCAATGTTTTTAACTTTCTCAACTCCAAAACTATGAAATGCTTTCTTTTGAAACACGTTCCACTCAGAGCTTTACCGTTGACAAAAGATGATGAAAACTGATGATTCTTTTCACACACGTTAGATAGTTTTGAAAAAAAAATCATTATATTCGATCTGAGGTTGAATTCAAGAATCGAATTTAAACAAGTAAAAACTATTTTGATTTGTGACCTTATTTTATTTGTTGTATCAATAGGATATTCAAAATCAATCGACACATAAAACTAGTTTTACGTACCACTATCTGTACATGGAAGATATTTGAGAAAAACTATTATTTGTTTTTTTACCTAGTCTTGATTGTTCATTTTGTTTTAATAGCAATATATACATAAGTATTTTTTCATGTTGCGCAAAAATTATGTGTACTAATGTGTACCAATACGTATAATAAATGTGTAAATGATTGCTGTCCATTTGTAAGTGCATTTGTGGACGCTAATTATAAAAACGGCTCAACCAATTTGGTGCGGATTTCGCTAATCTAATGTGGTAAGCTTCATTTAATATTCAGTATTTGGTTCATCTCAATTGGGTCACAAATAAAAGTGTTATGTCAATTCATAGAATCACATCGAACATTTATTGGGAAAAATAAAAACAAAACTATTCCACTGATTTGACTAAAACCTTATTTAACTATATTTTAATTTGTAAACCGATTATCTTGCAAATCGAAGACATACAATTTTCTAAAAATGTTTTGAGATGGTGGTCACGGTATTGTAGAGGTTAGCACATTCGCCTTTCAAGCGGACGACCGGGGTTCGATTCCCCGCCGGGTCCACCGTGCTGGGTAATCGCACGTTAAAAGGTGAGGCCTCGTTAATTTATTGCTCGCACAAGTTTCGACTTCTGAGAGTTGACGTTCGTCAGCTGGTTAACGGAACGAACAATTTTAGAACAACAATTTTAGATTAGAAAATATAGAAAGACCTAAAAACTGAAGTCAATGCGAACGAAATTGCCAGTTGTCTGTGAAACATTTTTTTTAACAAAGTTATAAAGAATATTAAATGGCATTCTGGTAATATTCTCTTATAATTCCGAGGTGAACCTCATACTTTGAGTATCTGAATAAACTAGCAGTCTACTTCTATGTCTATATTGAGAAATATGTCCAGAATCAGAAAGATGTTCGAGCCATATAGGTACAGCATCTGCCACCTGTATCATAATTACCTGTATCAACTACTACTCGGCAGGTAGCAAAGTAAAAATAAGGGTACTTTTTTGCGCAAAATTCATAAAAATCAATGTCTGTGTTTTTCTATTCGCAGTCCAACTAAACTAAACTCTCAAATTTCATTTTGAAAGATACAAGTAACAAAAATTATTTATATAAAAAAGTTGGTGATGTGATGGAGACCTGATGTAGGATTTGTATCAGACCTGTTGAATAATCTTTTCATTATCTATAATTTAGTTAATCACCTCTTTTGTCAATAGAAATCCGCATCTCGAGTATTCAAGACTTCCAAAATAGAACTAAATAGTTCCGAATGGTTTTTAACACATCTTCGTCAGATATCTTTGTATTGATTATTTTCTTTTACATTAAATTTCTTTACCTTTTTGATAGGCAAGGCGAGAAAATTATTCTAGCATTTCAGAATAGTACAAAATGATTTTCTTAGGATGTGTAAATTGGTCCGAAATGCAAGTAATCATCGTCCGAACAGCTATTTTATTAAGTGAATATTTAAAAATTCCGTTCTCTTCATACAGGTTGTGACTGTCCGTTATTGTTCTCGTTTTCTAAATAGGTCACTTGTTTCAATTAAAGAGGGAAGTATTTTTCATTTTGGCTTCCAAAGCTCTATAAACACTAATCATGCAATATTCTCATTTTTGAAAAAAATATACATGAATATGAATGTATGGAAAGCAACTTCGGCGGTTTTCTGCGAGTTTTCGAAAGCCTACGATCATCATGATATACTTCAAAAAAACTGTACTGTTATGGTCTTAGAAGGAAATGTCTTTAATGGTTCAAATCGTACCCTAAAGGCAGATCTCAGCTGACGAAAGTCAATAATGCGTATTCTGACAATTCTGCTATACATTGCGGAGTGCTTCAGGGATCTGTTCTAGGGCCCATTTTATTCCTATTATACACCAACGATCTTGCTACAGTCGATATTGAAGGATCATTCACAATTTTGCCGATTATATCACCCTGGTATGACATGAAAAAAATACTAACAACTTAAAACAGATAATATCATTAGATTTAGAAAAGGTCAAACAGTAGTGTGATTCTAATGTACTCTTCTTCAACGTAGACAAGACCAAAATTGTAAACTTCAAATTTAGCCATGACAACTTGCTATTAGATGATAGGAAGATAGAAGAAAAGCATTGCACTAGATTTCTGGGTCTGCATATTGACAATAAGTTGAATTTTGAAGAACATATCACATCTTTATGCACAAAATTGGCTTCATTTGCTGTCTCTAATGAACTTGATATATTTACTGCTTGATCGACTCACTTTGCCCTAGAAGAGTCTCATCTGAGGTATGGCATTGCATTTTGGGGATTCTATAGTAAACAACTATTGAATCAGTTATTCGTATTGCGAAAGAGATCTTTGCGGTTTTTATGTAGAGCAAACTATAGTTGTAGACAACTTTTCGTTAAATATCAAATCCTTACCCTATTCAGCATCCTCATTCTCGAAGTTGTTTGCCTGATTCATGGCTATGCAGAAATTAACTTCATTTTTTCATCTTTTTTTTGAAAGAATATTAATTTTTGGATTATAATCATCAACATGAACATGAAATTCCGAGAACTACTAACTATCATGGAAATGATAAATAATACATCTCATTGTTTCAGATTCTCTTCGAAAATTAACAAAACACTTGAAAGAAATTTCTTTTTCAGGTGCGTATTCTGGAAATGTTTAAACCAAATGCTGGCTGAATGACCGAACATCCAAGCCAAACCAAAATATAAAAGATCAAATGGTATGTACAACTTAGTCGCAATTTTAACAATATATTCCTGCCCCCTCAGTATATATAGTAATACATTTGATGACTTCAAAACTACATCTGGACTTCGCAGTTAGTTTGTGCTTGAAAAAGTGAATGAAGTCTAATTTTTATGATTCTCAATCTAAATGCCACCAAAGGAACAAACAAAGCCGTAACAATCGCCTGGTATTAGATCTTGATGGGAAAAGTCAATGTTTCGTTTGTGGACTTTGCCGCCATGTCCCATTCACACATTTAATAAAATCTACTGTAACGTTTTCACTTCACAGCGACATCGAGCCAAAAAAACGGTTTATTGGGAACCAATTTAAAACATATCGACAAAAAGTTATTGTCTCCAACAATTCCTACTATTTAAAATAGAATCGGACCTAAAATCAGAATTTTCTTTTGCTATTTTTTCAATTCTGAAATGTCAAAAAAAGCATGGCATCACAACCCCGAAGCTCGTATATACCAATT
This sequence comes from Leptinotarsa lineolata, assembly GCA_015342045.1. Taxonomy (NCBI): domain Eukaryota; kingdom Metazoa; phylum Arthropoda; class Insecta; order Coleoptera; family Chrysomelidae; genus Leptinotarsa; species Leptinotarsa lineolata. The sequence continues at coordinate 6,583 of WOGR01011816.1, read as the reverse complement.
TTGAATGTAATCGAATCAGAAATAACGAAACTCGTCCAACATTCTAGAGCCTCCATCTTGGTATTTCTTGATATCATGAAGTATTGTCCCTCAGGTAATGAATACCTGTAAAATTTTAAGCCAACCGGAAGATATTAGACTTGTGAGATTTGATTACAAACTTGTACACACACACACATACAGATAATTAAGTTGAGAAGAATCTGATAATTTTAATATTTCAAGTTTTCGTTCTTCCAGAATAACTTTTATCCTTTTCTATCCTCAATCCGACTCTGTGCCAGATTTCACAATGGCTCTATGACACTCTCTCTCTTCCTCACCAGACGTTTGGAAGGAGCAACCTGAGGGGCGTTTCATTTAAAAGAATTTCATCTACATTTCTTAATCGAGACTTGAAAGTAATAATTAATTTTCACTAGTCAACGCCTGAAGCAAACTTTTATTAGTTGACTTTGATACAATTGGATACTTCCAATTTCGAAAGGCGTAATACAAGGAAATCTAATTCGTGGAAACAACACATACTTGTAAAATTATTAACAAAATAAAAGAAACATCGAAAAAAAATGAGAAAGTCGTTTAACTGAGTAAATGAAAGGCTTCAATACTGAAAGCAAACAAAACCAAAATATTCGTTCGTTTTGATGGTGGAGATGAAGAAAAATGTCCAAAAATGAGGGATGAAATGCTTTTTATTCCTTTAATGCTTGGAGAATATTTTTTCCATTATTTTTCTTCCAAACATTCATACAACCTTTCATCAATCAGAATGAGAAAAATAGTTTGAGATGAAGACCCTCAATGCGGTCGGAACAACAACTCTAGCAATAACTTGGGCATTATGACCGTTACCACATTGCCTTTGGATGTATATCGCAGTAGTGTACGAATCATCAGGAATAAAAACCTGTAAATCATAGTCAAAATACCCTGAAAAATGCTTTTACATACTTATCTCCGGCCGAGAAAGTTTACATTTCATGTATCGATCTGTTATTATTTGGTATCAAAAAATCTCTCTATTTGGTGATGAAACCATTAGCCTCCCGATAAACAACTTCAAAGCTGCTGCTCGATCTTCAAACTTTGGCCCTATGGTGGTGGATACTTGTTGTTTTGGATCATTTCTTTCATATTCTATGGTACTATTTCGATACATCATTAATTTTAAGATCATCGGTATTAGTGAGTTTCTATTATTCAATTTCAAAACAATTCTCCGAAACAATTTGAATATATAAACTTGATCACTGTTTTGATTCTGATAATTCAATTCTTGGACGATATATACGACCCATTGAGCTAATTAATCATCTCGTTGATGTAGTTTTTTGCGTACATAAATGGCGCTGAATGTTATGTAAACCAAACGTTACGTGATGTATCTAAAAACCATCTATGCACTAAATTAATGACGCATGTTCGTAATCTTAGAGTAACCCTGCACGAACAATTATTTTGATCTTCGTTGACGTCATCCACTCATGTTGATTCAGTGTACCATAGCCACAAATAAACTGAATAAAATCTCCATCGAATTTTTTATCCCGCGTATGAACAACTGAAAATTACCATGACAGATTTGTTAAGAGGTTTAACAGAACATTCGACTTCATTGATTCGCAGAGGTTAAGTCTCAGTTCACATTTCATTAACTTCATTAATGGTACATTTATTGTACTGTTTTCTAGGTTGAATATGCATACCACAATAACTGGATAACAATCGAATAGTTTTAGAATGAAGTAGACTTGAAATTCCATTTAAAGTTCAAAAACCTAATGAACTCAGTTTATTATATAGTACTGCAACATTATTTTTCGTTTTCTCCTAGTGAATAGATTGATACAGTGTGAAGGGATATTTTTTTATAAGTTTCGTTAACGATTTTTGATTTTTCCATAAGTATTAAAAATGGGGAGGATATATTTCGATAATCTACTCCATTCTATCACATTCAACTGTTCATTTTCTGATGTGGATTAAATTTAGTGTTATCTCCAAAAAATAACATTAAACCCAATACCTACCTTAATTGGTTCCTTTTTTTCACCCTTTTTTCAGTTTCGTTTAAATGTAACTCCACTAATTTCAAGAAATCAAACGACTTCAATATTATTGAATGGATAAGTCGGGGAGGTCAACAGTCGTGGTCACCTGGATCATCAGACCTTAAAATTTCAGATATATTTTTATGAGGACATCTCAAGTCCCTGGTGTATACAACAACAATGCTGAGGAACATAATATTTATTGAAACTCCAAAAAAGAGAAGTCCATTGCATTTCTGGTGATTGAAAAAAGTGTCTTTTTTTTGAACTGGAAGTTCAAAACAGATTAGATAAACAGCAGATGTTTCTACTGATCTTTGTCTGAATAACAATTTTTTCAATCTACCAATACAATACTTTAGCAATTATACCTACACTTCAATATGTTTCAACAGAGAGTACCGAAGAAATTTGTTCATTCTCTGTACTTCTTTTCTTATGAGAAGAAAAAAGTAATGCTTTTTTTGAAATGTCGATGAAGTAGTTTTGTATGATTGATTAGGTAAGATAGAGAAGCAGACTGATATATATGTACAATATTTTTTGATCGATCATATCCAGCAGAAGTTCTACTAACCATGTCTTCCAGACTATCAATCACTTTTTGTTTTGTGATTACATGGGATTTAAATGGATACATGTAAAGCACCTGGGAATGATAACCTAAAAAGTGAAACTCTAAAACTAATAGCCAAGTACATTGCAGGACCGATCACAATAATATTCAACCAAGCCGTAGAGACAGGACACTTCCCAACATGCCTGAAACTTTCCATAGTTATCCCCATTCATAAAGGAGGATCTAGAAATGAAGTAACAAATTACAGGCCTGTATCCTAATAACGAATATTGGAAAGATACTAGCAAAATTAATGAAGATTAGGTTAGATTCCTTCATCAAAATGTATCACATTTTATCCGAATCACAATTTGGATTCCGATAAGGAAAATCTACCTAAAGCGCAATCACACAATTAACAGAACGTATCTACAAAACACTAGATGAAAGTAAGTCATCAATCGGAGTTTTATTGATCTGTCAAAGGCGTTCGATACCGTTGATCATGAAATTGGAGAATATTGGTATAAGGAAAAACACAAGCAAATTATTGAAGTCATATATCACAGATCGTAAACAGATAGTTAGAAGAAAAGATATAAAAAGCACTGAAAGGGGGTCCCATAAGGAACGTTTTTGGGACCGATACTATTCTGTTTATACGTAAACAGATTATCCTCAACAGGGTCAAGTGGGAAAAAAACTAGTTTCGTAGATGACACAGCTATTGTCTACTCCGGAGAAACATGGCTCGATGTCAAAAAAAGGCAGAAAATGACCTAGAACTAATAAAAGATTTGGTTCTTACCATTCTGCAACAACAGACTCTCCTGACCACCCTGTTCCAGATATCCCTGGAACAAAAAATCTGTGTAGGGAGTGGTGAATTTTTATATTTCCTCTCTCTTGACTCATCTTGAGCTCAAAAGAAAAATCTCCTCGTGTCTCGTTGGAGACAAGATAAGACGAGATAAAAGATGAGAATCTCTTGTCTTGGTGACAATACTTAAGCTTTAGAAACAGTGATCTGTATATTATATATATTTATATATTTTTTGTTCATTTTTTCAGAAACTGAACTCTCCTAAGGCTCGACAAACAAAAAAGTATCAAATAAAATTAGACAATCAATACAGTTGAAATCTCGATGATGCCAACTTGGTTTGATGTGTTGTATAATTATCTATATTATGATAATGCAAACCTATCTGGAGTATATTTCAATGAACTGAAAATTTGAATGTTGTTGGCAAGCATCTCAATTCCCTTGATATACTGTAATCATTGGTGGCAATTTCATCGTTACAGAGTATCATCTCGTTTTGTTAGAAAACGTTAATTAACGTTATTAAACGTTATTAAATCATTATGACTGTTCAGCTTCGAAAAACCAGTAGCTGAATGAAGTAATCTTCTCAACTTATTAGGTAATTATTGAAAAATATCCCGACAAGCTGATTATCCGAAAAATCGAAACTACGTAATTAGTTCGTACCACGGTCATTTAAAGTTTACGGAATATAGAAATGAAAACACCGAATAACTAAGGATTAGTTAAACATAAGACCCGAAATTACAATAAATTCGATAGTAAATCGAAAATATATACTAATAAATGCAAAACTCACCCACTTGACACTCATTTCGATGGCAATAATGAAATCGAGAGCGATATTCTGTTGGAAGATCGGGTTCATGATATCCTCGAGGAAGATGACGATGATAACATCCGTCTAGCTTCTGTGGAGGAGCTGAAAGACTAGATCAAGGCCGCAAAGGCTTAGAAAGTTTCGGGAGTTGATTCGATAACAAATGGGTTGTTGAAGAGGCTTCCGGGCAACTGCATTAGCAGCCTTCCGTCTATAATAAACAGTTCACTAGCCCTCAGATACTTCCCCAGAAGGTGGAAGCATGCGATCGTCGTCATGATCCCTAAACAGGGCCAGAACCTGCTGTTTCCGCAGAACTATCGCCCAATCAGTCTGCTGTCCTCGGTGGCTAAGCTGGCTGAAAGAGTCATCAAAGGCTCGTCGAAGAAGTTGAGGACAAAAATGTTCTGCACGTCGTCCTGTTAGACATCTCAAAGGCGTTCGACCTACCTCGGTGCTTGGTCTGGTGAATTGGATCTTTCCTCAAAGGCAGACCATTTCAAGTTAGAGTAGAGGGCTCTCTGTCTGACAACAGAGAGATCCCAGGTAGAGTGCCACAGAGAGCCATGCTCTCTCCGATGTTGTATTCGCTTTACACCAGCGACTTCCCAAGGTCCGAGCGTTTGAAGATATCCCTATACGCCGACGACACGGCTCTCCTCTCGTCTTCCATTTGTCGGGAGCTCGGGATCGTCTATATGCAGCGTGCATTGGACGAGCTCGAGCGCTGGTACCTTAAGTGGAAGAAAAGAGTGAAACCGGACAAGACTCAGGCGATAACCATGGGAAGAACGATAGCTTCTCCGGTCATGAAAGTGAGGGTCTCTGAAAGGGAGATCAATTGACAAACTCGGGTCAAATACCTCAGTCTTTGTATAGATAGTAGGCTTACTTGGAACCCGCACATCAAATCCGTGAAGTTGAAAATCCAGTATCCTCAACAACAAAATCACGCTATAAAACACGATGCTCAAGCCTGTCATCATGTACGCTTCAGGCGTCAGGGGACGAGCGGCTCCGTCAAATCTCTTCATTCTGGAGAGATTGCAAAACAAGCTACTGAGGATGATTGTTAATGCTCCTTGGTTCGCTCGGAACGAAGCCATCCGCAGAGATTTGCAGCTAGTTTTTGATAATGCAGAGACTCATGATAATCCATTAATCAGGGAAGTTATAGATTATGCTGTAGACGACCCCTTCCATATAGAAGGCCCAGACTCTCTGTCGAATGAGGCCCTTATATCCTCTGTTGAAGGGTGAAAAATTTTTCCATCCAACTCGCCCCAGCCAGGCAAGAGTTACCTCGTGAAGGGCGGCACGTATGTCTGTAAGGACCTTCATGCCGTCTACCATACCCTCTATCAATCCTCATTTATTTGTCCTTCTGACGAAAGACAGTCGTAAGTGTAAGGGAGCTAGGCTCTACACCTGTCTAAAATCGAGACGCGAACATTCGTTGACACACATTCATCTCTGTTTCTCTGTATAAGTTCTAAGAAGCTGAATTTTCATATACAGTGCCTTCATTTCATAACTTCCCACCCCTAGTACTTCTTTAGCAGGGAGAATTTACCTTAGGCAAAAAACACGTCAATTTAAATGTCGAGGGGGAAGTTCAAAACCAGTTCCAGTGGTATTTTATGTTCAACCCCCTTACCCCTAGCTACCCCCACTTAATAATTTTAAATGGCACCCCCAATCTTGTAACACATCATTTTAAAGATCTTAAAAATCCTCACCCAACCCCGTTTGGAAAATTGAAATTGGTTGATCCGTTCTCGTAAAATAGGGCAAAAGACAATAAAATATAACAAAATGCGAAAATTTATGGAACCGCTACCACTGACTCAATAACGGTATGTTCATGTCTCTTTCTCACACAGAGTTTTTTGCTTTTGCTGAAAGTGAGATGAGGGCACACAGTTGCTTCTTGGCGTTAGTTACAATTGAATGGTGAAAACATTTATCAGAATTAGTTATTCCTGATTTTAAACTGTTTTTCAAGTGGTGTCAGTTGCAATGACGGTAACACAAATCGTAATGGTGTACACTTCACAAGAAAGAACCGAAAATATTTTTATTTATGGTGCTGAAGATAGGTGTGCTCGTAGCGGGTTTTTTATGAAAGGCATGCAGGCCAAATTGTGAGTCACCGATATGTTCCAGACCTTGTTAAAGAATTTGAAGAGGCCGGTTCTGTGTGCAACATAGCAGTAAAGCAGCCGAGAGTTCTTACGGAAGCCGCACAGATTGAGATTTTAGGTCAATTCGCCGTTGAGCCTACTACTTCAATTTCGAAAGTCGCTAAGTTAGTAAATATT
>WOGR01011815.1:0-10425 GCA_015342045.1 Leptinotarsa lineolata | reverse complement strand
ATGAAGTCAAAGGTCATTCCCAGAATGCTGTGACTTCTAGTGCCAGCCAGCAGTCTAGTGAACTCTGTATTAGATTGCTTTGTGCAATTGGCGATGTGCACAAGTCTGTATGCAGTCCATCTAGCCTCTCTCTACAGAAGGACCTCCATGGCCGTCGACGGTGTGGAACTGATGTCTCCACAGATAGCCAGACAAGCCTGTCTCTGTATGCCAGAGAGCTTCGCCTGAGCCGTTTTCTGTAAAGCCTTCGGCCACCAAAGCTTAATATTCTGATCTGAACCTGGGAGGATCAGCAAGGTATCTCCTGCTTTGTGATTGCAGTTAGTACTTTAAAGCCATAGAAGGGTACTTCCCGGAAATGCGCTACAGGAGACCTACTTTCCACACACTTTGTGTTGCTCACCCACCTGACAGACTAACCGGCGATCAGGTCCCCATTAGATTTCGCAGAATGTACAATGTTGATCTTGTACCATGATCTGTTGATATGGAGTAGACTAATCAGGTCCTACTCATCAAACAAGTAATAAAAACAGTTACTTTGGGTTTGCCTACTCAGATTAATCCTTACTGTAATCTTATACTTTCGTGATATTTCTGAAAGAAATATACATGCAATACAAATTGTACTCGGAACAATTTTTTTCCTGCAGGTAATAATTCTGCACTGAACTCAATCCCCTTAGTTAAGTGACGAATCAACACCTCTCAAAACTTGTACCCCGAAATAAGAATATTTTCAGTACCGTAGAACCTTCGAACGATTTTTTGTAGAGGAATGAGAGACTAGGTAACTGTTTGGCTAAAGTGAGGTCTAGATGTCAGACATAGACGAGTGGTTTTCAGTCAATGATGCAGGAACAAAGCGCTAAGATGGCTTCATCAAAATAAATATATAATTCTTTGATGAATTCTACAGTTAGCTCGTGAAATGCTGTGAATGTTTTTCTCCCATAAAACCTGTAAGAATACCTGAATAAATTGTACTCGAACGAATCCATATTGGGTTGAAAACACCACGTGTTACGTATTTTTGAATTCTTTTGTTTTCAAAACAATTTAAAAGTTAAGGACTATTATGTGTTCATTAGAAGACAGCTTTAGTAGAACTGATTTGCGTAATTTACCTGAAGTCAATATTTTCAAGGTGATGGAATATTTTAATAACAGTAGGGACTACATAAGCGCTGAAATGAGAGGTATAAAAATGGAAAGGTAAGTAAGGAATAATACGGTGCCTTGTTTTACCTTATATTTCAACCAAAAATTCAAAGTAGTAATTAGAGTGAACTATAATTTTTTTCTTAATCATTATCATCCATACTTACATTAAAATGATCTTGGCAACAAAAATGCGTCCCCTTCGCAGATACAAAGTCGGCCCTCCGCATAGCACGCTGCCATAACTTTCGTCATTTAAAATTACTTGGCAGTTGATTAAAAATTTTGTCTGGTGCAGTTACCGTAGAATTCTTGCATTTAGGAACGATGCAATACATGTAACGTCTTTTTTTATCATTATTCACATTCACGCAATTGACACAGTGCAGTAAACAACACACAACTTGCTTTCTACGGCTTTAGCACACGTATTTCGCTTATCCGCCAACACTCCCTTGTCGCCGAGTCGACTGATATGACGTCAAGTTTGACCACGCCTCGTTTCGGTGAACGCCACATTAAACTATTAATTTGATGGGGAAGATAAAGAGTGAAAATTCAAATTTTTGTAGTATTGTACTATTTGAAACATAAACTTTCAAATAATGCAATAAAAAAATTTGCTAAATGAGCCCATTCGAATTAACTTCGTATGTTGTATCCTGTACTGTATTTAAACATATTTTTCTCGAGTTGAATTTCATTTTCACAATCAACCCATCCAAAATGCCACCCTGTTACCTCAAGTAGTAATTACCAAACTCACATAATGCTGTTCAGACAAAACATTCCATTATAGACCCAAAACACGTTCTATTTCACTTCATTCCCGATACATTTCATAAACAGCTGTAAACATGACGTTACAATTTTCCGTAAACTGCCGCTGGATTCCTTTGTTTATTTCTTCAGCTGCAGTTCGTTAATGGGAAACAATAAAGTAGAAAGATGTGGTACTGTTTATTAGTTTTAATATGTTTCAGGCGAGAAAATAATATAGGGGCGGATGGGGCAAACTTTCTGTATGAAGAGAAATAATCTTCCATGATGTTTTCGTAGAGTATAAAGCGAACAAACTTGGACCAGTTCAGTTTCTTTCATTTCATTTAGCAAAAAATGTCTAGTTTTTGGCGATAGCGTTGAATTATGGTGTTATTTTTTATTATTCATTTATTGTTTCTTACAATCAAAGTGTAAAACAAAAAGTTGGTGGCGTATAGTTTTCCTTGAATAAAAATTAAAAAAAAAACTTCTAGGCAGAAAAAAAAAGAAAAGATTTCAACCATCACAAAAATTCTAGCTTAAACCTAAATTGTTATCAAGCAAATGAGAAGTTTTAAAATAATTTCAACACTAGGAACAAAGTCTGTGGGGTAAGAAAAAGCGAGAATCTTCAACTCAAAACAAAATTAATAGAATTTCTGACCTTTGTAACGTATTCAGTGCTACTTTGAATACCCAGGCTAGTCAGTTGAGAACGGGGTGAGTTCTTTGGACAACTTTGCTAGTTTCTGATTCTTAATGTAGCAAGCAAGTAAAAATTTGAATACTAAGTATTTGGATGGCTGGGCACCAGCATTTTTTTATTTTACTGATGAAAAAAAAATACAAAATACCACTGTCAAAATACAAATGAAAACTTCAGGTGAGCAGGTGAGCAAGAATACCATAAATTTATAACAATGTATACATAAATTTACGAAAAAATACAAAGATCGAGCCTGCGGAGTTGTCAGAGATTGTTGTTCCCAGGTTGAGTTGAGTCGATCCTTGAGAGGCACGGTTGCTCATATGACAAACACGATTTTTGAAATATAAATAAGTGTTTTTGCACTGAATATTAATGGTTATTGAAAGGTTCTTACAGGTGATGGTTTCACAAAAGTGTTCGCTCAAAATATACAGAATAAGATGTACAAATATTATTCTTAATTATACCAAACATTTTATGAAAAAAATTAAACTTTGAAATCACCACTGAATATGTTTTTTTGAGAGAAAATAATCTTATACAAAAACAATGACCACTAGATATTCACTTAAATCAGTAAAAGGGATTATGACCATAACCCAGCTAATGTCTGTAACCAATCCACAAAGAGAAAGGATAAGGAAATATTGGTTATAACTCCACTGAATCCATTCAACAGCTGTCGAACAAATTTCATGAACAGCATGCTTGCTCAACCTGAAGACAGGCTCACTCCTTGAATCCGAATTCAGCGGCATAGTGGAGGCTCCCGAACGATGATGCAAGATACTTGGATTTTGACCTGATTTTTTCCATGGAACGAGGTACACATTTTCTTGGAGAGAAAACCTGAGGACGGTAATCTTCGAATCCGATGAAACCCCAATTCATCAACGGATTGAACATCGATCGCTGTGACCTCAATTCACAGTGATCGCAGCAAAAATTATGGATTCAGGAGAATCACCGCCATTTTCAGATTCAAAAAAAACACCTCAGGATGTTGAACTCATTCACTTTCTTACATCAACCAGAGAGAACTGTCTAGTTTTTTCACCCCCCCTTGTCAAAATCTTCCTCTTTTCATTTTATATGCACGTTACTTGTGAAACAAAGATGGCATATGCTAAGAGGAACAACTGCCAATACCGATTACACGGAATTCAGAAATTACCTTTGAACAACGCTTCATAGATGTCTCATTTTATATCACATATAGAATGAAATGAGAGTAACGAATGTAACGTTACACCTTCTGCTATTTTTCTTCAATTTGTAGCGGCCTTGGCTGATTGAAGATAAATTGCTGAGTGGTGTATTTTTCCCAGCGTAATTCACAGAAAGTTTGAATTATAGGTCAATTTGATGAAATTCCTTATTATCGAGCAAATTTCAACCATTTATTCTCATAATTAATTTTTAGAATTCAGTTTGATTCACAATATTGGAACAGAAAGAGGGCACATAATTTTAGTCGAAAAATGTAAAATGTAACATTACAACAATGAATCAAAAATTGATCCAATTGTGAGCCGTCACGGGATGCCTGGTGAATTTGAGAATAATAGTATTTTGCAACCCTTCTGATGATTGTTGGGTACTAAAATATTTATAAAAAATATATAATTGAAATATACATGAAAAATTTTTGATGTCGCTTTAATATACTAGTCAACTCAAGAATCTTTCAATATAAATTCCACCATCATCAGAACATTAATTAATTGATTTTTCGAGATGTTTCTGTTAATAACAAAAAGAAAAACATTTGTGCGCTACTCGTTATCAGCTGATTTTGAAATACAATTTTGTCGGTCTTTATGGAATTTATTCTTCAAGCAAGTAATTCAGTGCATTATTTTCCATAAAAATTGAAATTAATTTATGATCAATATAAAAATATTATATGTTATGGAAATTGTGTAAATTTTAATCTATCCTGACCATGGATATAGATCAAATATACGCTGGCTTAATGCACAGATAAATGCACACTTCGATTATATGATGTATAAAAAAATAATTAACATACTGATGACTTGATTGTGTGTCATAATGTGATTATGCTTTTTTGTAGAAGGCTGTTCACTTTCACTCTCTAAATTATCACTGTCAGACACATATGATTTTCTTATTAAAAAAATATTCATTTAGTAAAACAAAACTGTATACACTACAGGTATCCAAGCTCAGCGTGACGAGAGAGATAGAGTAACGTCAAACTAGTGGGAAGGGAATCTCACAGTCACTTACGCATGGCGACCCGTCGCCACGGCATGCCACGCCACGCTAGCAATCGATTTTGCATGCGAATGTGGATGTTTCACATTAATGGAATGGAATAGAAAGATGGTATAATATCATTGTGTAAATCACGCGAACACAATTTGAATAGACCAGTCTTCTTCAGTTCAACTTCTTCCAAACATCGTTTTACGTATCATACAAATGAGTACAATTTTTTGTAGACTTTCTTGACGCGCGTTTATGCTTGTGTCGCCAATACGTGATCTCACGGAATTCAAACTAACAGGGTTTCGTTTCCGTTGATGGAAATTTATATCTTCACAAATTCGTGTGTGCCTCAGAATAAATTTTGGAGAAATTGATGCCATCTCCAATACCCACGGCATTCTACAAATATTGTCTAGGTTATAATTCATTCTTCTGGCTATATTTTCTAGTGTATAAGATATGGCTGGTCTTTATGTCTAAAGCGTCTTGAATTCCTCTAGTACTCTACTGTACCACAGTTTACGGAATACTGCATCTTCCTTAGCTATGTCGGCGAGTCCATTGAATTTGGATATTTTTCGCTGAGTTTGTTCTTCCTTTTCGACTGTAGTTGACTTCAACCGAAGCACGACCGTCTTAACTTTAGAATAGGGTTTTTCTTCCGGAATCCGTACTATTATCTTGCGAATTTTCATAATTAGTCGGAAGACCGGGGTCCGATTCCCCGCCGGGCCACCGTGCTGGCTAATCGCACGTTAAAAGGTAAGGCCTCGTTTATCCATTGCTCACACAAGTTTCGACTTCTGAGGGTTGACGTTCGTCAGCTAGTTGACGGAACAAACAACAATCCAAGGCACTCAAAACACACCAAAATTTTTCAGTTTCGTCTTTGACATCCGAGAAATCAAAGCACTGCTCTATTATATCAATCCAAAGTTCTGGATCATACTGTATAAAGGGGGTTATTCAAGAAGGATCTTCTCACTTGAAAGTCCATCGCTGGTGAGTGCTCTACGGACAGACATGATTTCTGATATTATTCACTTCTCACTTTCTCTGCCAAATATATTTTCTAAAGTCTCACTTCCACTATTTCTGTGTATAATTATCAGAAAAGTGTACAAAAACCAAATCATTGTGAAGATAACATCATAACATAATGATAATATCAATGGGTAAATTACGCAAACACAATTTGAATAGACCACAGTCTTCTTCAGTTGGATGGAAATTTATAATATCTTCACAAATTCGTGTGAATTGCCTCAGAATGAATTTTGGAGAAATTGATTTCATCTCCAATACCCACGGCAATCTACAAATATCGTCTAGGTTATAATTCATTCTTCTGGCTATATTTTCTAAAGTATATAAGGTATGGCCGGTCTTTCTGTCTAAGGCGTCTTGAATTCCTCTAGTGACTCTACTGTACCACAGTTTACGGAATACTGCATCTTCCTAGCTATGTCGACGAGCCCACTGATATAATACAGGAACTTGGATATTTTTCGCTGGGTTGGTTCTTCCTTTTCGACTGTAGTTGACTTCAACCGACGCACCACCGTCCCAAGTTTAGAATAGGGTTCCTCTTCTGGGAATAGGCGTCAGCTTATTCCCAAAAAGAACTTGAAAAATCTTCCAAATAACTATAGACCAGTCGCTTTGCTATCAGTGATATCAAAAATCATGGAGAAAGTCGTAAACTACCATGTCCTTGAATATTTGGAATGCTTTAACATATTGAGCGATCATCAATATGGCTCTCGGAAAAAAAGATTAACAAGCGACTTTTTATTATTTGTCACCCATATTTGGAATAACGCAATCGAGAAACATGGAGAATCAAGAGCTGTTGCGCTTGATATTTCTAAGGCTTTTGACCGTGTGGGGGGCATAGGGGTTTGCTGGCCAAACTTCGATGCTATGGCTTACCGGATCATTTTTGTGTATGGCTCTCCAGCTTTCTGAAAGAACGTTCCCTGCAAGTAGCCGTCGATGGATATCTCTTGAATACTTCAACCATCAATGGTGTTCCCCAGGGATCCGTATTGTCCCCAACCCTCTTTTTATTGTATACCAACGACTTATTGGAATAAACCAAGAACCCAATATATTACTTTGGTGATGACAGCACACCTGTCTCGTCATTCTATTTAGATTCCAGGACGTCGGCAGCGGATGTACATATTTACCAGTAGCAGGAGGTTGCATATCTTAATGAGAATCTAGAAGTTATTTTGAATTGGGGTAAAAGTAACCAGGTTCATTTCAATGCAACAAAAACCTAGGCATCGGTTTTCTCCAAAAAGATGAATGTCTCCGAACCGGATATAATAATATCAGGACAGAAAATTCCGTTTTCTGCTTTGAGATGTTTGTTGAGATGTATATCACTCACGACATAGTCAAACCAATCACCTTTTTAGTGAACTTGTCTTTTTCACAAGGTACCTTTCCTGAAATTCTCAAAAAGGCCATTATTCTACCATTGTATAAAAAAGATGACATCCATAACTTAAACAATTACAGACCTATTGCTCTTTTATCCGTCTTCTCAAAGATATTTGAAAAAGCATTCTATAAACGATTACTATCCTTCTTGGATTCTACCAACTTCTTCGATGGTAAACAATTTGGTTTTCGCCAGGGAAGATCGACAACACAGGCACTGTTGTCTCTTCATAAAAAAATCCTCTCAAACTCAGATAACAAAGAAGCCACGACTTGCATATTCTTTGATTTGCGTCGTGCCTTTGATGTGATTGATATAGATCTGCTATTGAATAAACTTGAATGCATTGGTATCAGGGGCATTCCATTGCGTTGGCTCAGTTCCTTCTCACTCCACAGACCTCAAAAAACAGAATTACGTATCAATTCAAAAATCTACAAATCGCATGAAAAAATCTCTCTGAACGGTGTCCCTCAAGGCAGTCTCCTGGCTCCCCTATCATTTATAACTTTCATCAATGATATTTTTTCTCTATTTGCCAGAGATTATCTAGCATTATTTGCCGATGACGCAATATCATCAACCTTTAATAAATCCCCCAAAGAGCTCGGTTTGAAATCAAGTGAGATGGTTAGTTCAATGAAACATTATTGCAACATTAATAAAATAATACTGAATGACAAAAAGATTGAACTAATAGTATTTCTCATTGCAGAACTTGAAAAGCAGCCTTCTGGTACGCGTTCATGAAAACACAATCGCACAAAAAAGCGTCGTAAAGTACTTAGAAGTTTACTTAGACTCGCAACTTAACTGGTCGAATCAAATAGATCATATTCTACGTAAACTTTCGGTTTGCTGCTTAGCATTAGATCTAAGGAAGTTTTCTTGATACAAAAAAGAATAATAAAAACAATGTCGTTTAAACCTAAACAATATTCTTGTCGCCATCTATTCATAAATGGTAACTTATTGACACTGCCGTTTTTACATATCTTGAACAGTATTTTGCATGCCGGGGAGAATCCATCAGAGTTCTCTATTTCACGTTACGATTACATACCCTATCAATTCCGACGAAAGTATTTGGAAATCCCGAGTCACAGACTAGGTTAGGTTAGGTAAGGTTGTCTCTCTTTTATAGATACTTTCATGAGAAGTGTTCAAGTGACTTGGCACATTTGATTCCACCAAGAGCGGTACATATTGGAAGTAGGCGACGGACTGGGGCTGCTTATCGCTTAAAGGTTCAACTCACTACACCTCGAACTTCACTGTTCAAGAACTCATTTGGAGAACTGCGTTAATGTGGAACCAACTTCCTGAGAACGGTTTTCCAAATGTATTTTATTTCCAGCGATTCAAATCCAATGTGAATCACTACTTTCGACAAGCGCTTAGAGCGCCGTACGGATTTTCCTGTAGTGCTTGTGTAATGCCCTCAGGAAAAAAGTACTGAAAAACATTTCCGTATACGTTATTATTCAAATTTCAAATCCAGATTGAAAGTGAATGAAATGCTGATTTTTCTTGAAGAAATTATTATTTATACTCGAAACAGGAAAGTAGTGATTTGATTTTACGAAAACTTCTCCCTAACTTCCCAAAGAACAACATTTCATGAGGTGACTTTCCTCAAACCTGGAAACTTTTTAGTGGAATTCACGCGAATATGACAAAATAAATCCCCTTTGGTGACACGGTGTTGTACCATGTGTTTGTTCTTTAAATTATTCATTATTCAGTGTATACCCCTGGGCGCTTGTTTACTTTTATGTCACTTCATCTCTTTTGACATGTAAAAATGAAATGCTGAGAAATATCGATAGGCGGGTGATGTTTTATATACGAATATCATCATGATGCTGAATATATAGATACGAAAAAGGATACTTAGGAAAACTCTGAAAATGGAATCTCGAGAAAAAGTTGCGACAGAAATGTTCGAAGGTCTATACGGCAACGAAATCCTAATAACCGAAATGACGTTACCATATTTTCCAACTTAACAAAGGAATACCGTAATAACGTTCACAATGGAACATCGTGGAAGTGAAGGAAGAGCATAGAATCCCATGAAATATAAAAAAAAAAAAACATTATGAGGGCTCACAAAGATAGGCATAGGATATTCTATACTAGTGACGCGATTTTATATTTCGAATGTTATATCATCTATATGAGAATGAGATTTTTATTTGAAGTGTACTCTTGAATTTTTCCTAGCAAAGAACTTTTTCTAATTGATCTCAATATCTCAGAAATGATCGAAATTTCTACAATCTCTCACTAGTTTTAAATAATACTTTGAAACAATTTTATAATTGTTATTTTTGTATTAAGCATGTAAAATGAGTTTTTTTTAATGGCATAAAACAGTGTTCATTTTTGGCCAAGACCGCAGGTCTAGGCCAAAAATGAACACTCACTTCCCTAATCAATGGTAATACTAGAATAACTGATAACTCAGCAACTTGTATAGATCACATGTTCGTTGGAAATAAAAATCCCAATATTGATAAAACTAAATCGGGTGTCCTTATGAATCTAATAACGGACCATTTTCCAATAGTAGCTGAAGTGAAAAATATACCGTTAGGAACTAAAAAAAATCCAAACAAAGGAACAATAACAAAAGTTGACCAGAATAAAATTTTGCGCTATATAACAACCGAAAATTGGGAGGCAATATACAGATGTGAAGACCCTGATATAGCGATGAATATGTTTCTTACAAAATTTATAAATGTAATTTAAAAAAAACACTAAATATTCCACAATGAAAAAAATTAAAGAAAGAATGGATTAGTTAACTCGATAAAAACAAGAGACAAACTACATAAGCTATACATCAAACAACCAAATGACGAGAGAAAAAAAAAATTGAAGGGGTAATATTTTTTCTAAGAGTGATTAATTTTTTGGATAAGATAGTTTTTGGCTTTCTACTACTCCATTTTGATACAAAAATGTAGGAATCTTCCAAAGAATGGAAGGAAGCAATCATTTTTAAAAGAAGTAACTCTAAACATAGATGTGTACATCATTCAAAGAAGTAACTTTCAGACACAAAATGGAAGAAAAAAGCCTTCTGAAACAGCTACTT
>WOGR01011814.1:0-10426 GCA_015342045.1 Leptinotarsa lineolata | reverse complement strand
CGTTAAATAGACAAAGTCAATCAGTTTCAACCTATTCGACACATACAAATGATCACTTGCGAGAACTATTCAAAATGAATGTCGGCAGCCGTTTGTAGTAATCAGAATGTTGTTGATAGGTACCAAAGGAATTGTTAGATTTTTTTATTAGTTGGTAGGTCCAGTGTGGTATGATATACTTTTATTTCGGCTACGTTGATAATTCACAAATAACCAAAATTGTTATTGTCGAAATTCTTTTTGCCCCGTATCTACGAAACAAAGCGCCCTATCAAAAAATCATCAATGGACAAAATACTACGAAATTGTTCTTTGGTTATAGGAGATATTGGTAATAGAAACGGCAAAATTAAATCGTTATCATCGAGATGATGTCTGCACGCCTTCACGTTATCCGGGATCAATATATTCCGATGGCCGAAAACGTTGGCCCTGCATTTATTGAATAGAGTTTGCTGATAAGCGGCGGCATTGCAGATGATATATATGCCCGAAAATATACTTACAGAATGAGACTGAATTGCAACCTTTGTATATTCATGAATTCTCATTTCAGATAATTTCGTCATTGAAATGTTTCGAAGTTTGTCTAGGAAACAATATTATTTTCCGTGACAAAGGAATTATTGATTATTCGAGAAATAGATGAAATACTATACATCAAACCCCTGTATAATTCAAACCGTGGCATTCGCGAGGTAGGCACTGTGGAACTTTTTGATCAAGAATGACTCATCTACATTATGTCAGAAAATAAAAGAAATTCACGGATGATTTTTGGAAATCATTTCAAAGTTATTCCGAAACATCCCTTCTCCATATTTTTGGACCATCGCAGCAACTCTATTTCAATTCAGATTAATGAATACAGACGTTGATACATTTGTGTATATATTCAGCTACATAGTTTCAAAAAATCTGCTAGATATATTGATGGAAGCTGACTATACAAAGGGATACAATTTTCCGAAATTGACAATATGTTTTTGATCGCTCTGTATCTTCCAAATATTCAGAGTTGGATGGTTGATATAAATGCAAAATATGATCTCCCTCTCATGTACTGTACGTAACATCAATTGCATATGGATTTGCAGAAAAACGAATATTTTTCCAAAAAAAGTTCGATAAAAATTACCAAAAACAAAGTTTAACCCTCTGCATATCCGCAGTTTTGATTCGAGAAACTTTTGTCATTTAAACTTTTTGATGCACATATTGTGGACTACTCCATTATAAAAATTCTGATAGATACGGTGAAAATAAAATTCCGGATTTCTTGTAGAATCCAAACACCTGCATTCAGAGAAGTTGCGCTATGGTAACCTTTGTTTAGGATGGCATCATATTGAAATTTCAGCGATCTTCACTAAAACCGGTTTTTCATAAGATTAGTGCGGGGTCCTTTATGCGAGTTTAGAACAATTTCACTTGGTAAGGTAAATTTAAAAAAAAAACACGAAAAAACTTGAAAGTGGAAATATTGATATGAACAATTTTGAAAAAAAAAACAATCTTGTGGAATATTTCAAAATATGTTCATTGGCCGTTCACTTCCAAGCACTTCAAAATGCAGGTGTTGACTGCTTTCGTAGTGGCAGATCTGATTTCATTGGTATCCAAATATTCAAATGTTTGGGTGATCCTTTCTAACAATTCATCTCTCGAACGCACATGTGTTTTGTAAACTTTTTCTTAGTACATTCCCCACATATAAAAATCTAATGAATTAAGATCGGGTGATCTCGCTGGCCAATTCCATGGTCCCAAGTGCCTTATCCATCGATCGTCAAAGAGTCTGTCCAGTTCTGCGCTCACTTCTCATGTACAATATACAGAAGGTCCGTATAGTTGTTACCAACATTTTCGATATTCTTCGAGTGGCAGATTATCGACGAAGATCTCTACAGTATTCAAAATATTTAGGTAGCTTCTGGATGTTCATGATTCCTCGTATATCGCGTACCTCAATTTGTTGTCCATTAACATGCAGAAGACATCAAAACTAAATTTTTCCAGAAATCCGGCATCTTTTGTGATGTGGGGATTTTCATTTGAATGCGTTTCAAAAACATTTCACAAAATTCAACTCTTTGTTGGGGGTATTGAGGCTTCATTGCTTGAAATTTGGTGAATTTATAATTATGCATATTATGTCTTCGCAAGATTCTTTGAATCGATGAATATTTTATACCCAAATCTTCTACAGCACTCCTTATCGATGACTCTGGAAATGCGTGATAATATGCTAAGACATTAATCTGGTTGTCTTCAGAAGTTACGGGTCGGGGCAAATTTCTTCATCCTTTCAAAGTTGATCCAAATGCATTGAAATTGTTCGCAAGTCGTATAAATTTCTTGAAGTTCATTTACGGTAGATTCGGATACCTTGTCCACACTGTAAAAAAAATCATAAGAACTTCGTTTGAATAGTTTTGTTCTATCGTTTTGAAGGTATTTGAAACTTCTGAAGTGACAAAATGTCCATATTATCAGGATAATGTCACAACGTTACTGTCAAATAGAAATCATGGCCTGCTTACAAAATACCGAATGGGAATACCATTCTGAAGGGACATTTTCACAAATAAATGCTCATAGGTCCGAAACTTGACTGGATAGGTATACGCATGATATACATAGAAAGAAAGCAAGCTTATTGAATTTGTGATAATACAAATGAAATAATCAACTTTCAGTCACTTTTTCGAGCAAACGGAAAGGCTGTATTTTTTACCACCCTGTATTGAAGTGAGCGAGATCACGCCGGAGTGTGAAAAGCCTCAAGTATCACCAAACTCCGGATCAAATTTCGTTACCATAGTATCCCTTAACTCAAAGATATCAGCATTTTTAGAGGTCATAATTTCTGAAGAAAAAAATTCAAATTAATTCATATTTCGAAAACGGTAACAGATAAGTATTTATACTTATAGGGAAATATCAAGAAAAGTTGTCGGGCAATTGTTATAGACTCCAAAAATAATATTATATACAGGCTGTTCCATTTAAAAAATAAAAGTTGCTATTACTTGCTAACGGAAGTGGCAACACTGC
Organism: Leptinotarsa lineolata; assembly: GCA_015342045.1. NCBI lineage: Eukaryota > Metazoa > Arthropoda > Insecta > Coleoptera > Chrysomelidae > Leptinotarsa > Leptinotarsa lineolata. The sequence goes on along the minus strand of WOGR01011814.1, from coordinate 7,369 downwards.
ATTGTCCAAAATATTTTAGTTGGGTAGAGAATGTCCGAATATGGTCTCCATTAAATTTTAAAAGTGATTCGTTATCTGGTTCACCAGAAACGTCTAATGTGTCATCCATCGCGAATCAGCCTGTATAAAAGCTTGATTTCAAAAATATTTTTTACTATTCATTTATTTTTGCTAGAACTCATGCCAACCTTTTAAAGATTAGTACACCGTTTTTTTACGGTCTGTCTATAACAAGAAAAATCACAAATGAAAACCACGCCCGCACCCCTTCGCCCATACCGCTGGTATACACATCCATCCTGGTAATTAGTAGTTGTCACGGTACAAAAAGAGCAATTACGCAAAGTATATTCCGTCGGTAAAACCCATCCGTTTAGTAGGCCAAAAGTTCCCAATGCATAACGGTATATCGACGTGCGTGCATAGACGGCGTCAAAGGGTCTGTTAATGTTGTGACGGCGCCGGAGCATCGATCTTTTTATTCCTGATTTTGCGTGGGAGCCGTAGAATGTAGGTTGAGGGGTTTTTGAAACGAATATAATAGGTTACTCCTCAACTGCTAAGAATACCAGTAGAATTGAAGATTATCTGAAAACATATAGTAAAAGGAAATACCATAACATACTGACGATATTAATTTTCAAGCTGATTGAAATAAAAACAATATTACAAATAAACCCATTGCTTATATTCTTTCCTAATAATACTATGAGGCCTATGTGTGGGTTCAAATTCAATAACCTAATTCAACAACAGACATAGAATATAGTGAATTACTAAACTGGATGGCAGAAAACTGTAGAACATGTCAATGAAACCATGCTGCTTAGATACTTTGGTTATCTCCATGAAACATTTTCTCCGACATCTTAAGGTTTGACGAGATTGAATGTCTTTGTTCATTGTCTCACTTTTCGAACTACCGCTTGCTGCTTTTCGCACATTTGTTAGCTTGAGTCATAGAACAGTTATCATGACATCACTCGTGATGCTATTACTCTCTAACCGAATGGCTTATCCAGAGGTATGTATTCATGCCGAAAGGTTATATGACTCTCAGCCCAATGGAACCTTCGAGATACCGGCCTCCATCTCGTCGTAGAAAGCCTTATCACGATAATGCAGGGTTCTTCCGTTATTGATCTCCTTTCCATACCTACTCGTGTGAATATTAACATAAATGAAGAATCCGACTTGGAATCTACAGAGGAGATGGACGTCGATTAATGTGCCCCAACTCCTTCTCAATGGCTGTGACTCGAAATCGTGTTAACAAACCTAGAGATTAGGTGATGCAGCCAGGAAACAGGTTACCTTAATAAACTGCCTTGCAAAAAATTACAACAGAAGCAGAATCTGCATTAGGAACCCACCTGCGCAGGTCAGCAAATAAGCTCAAAAGATGATCCAGAAGTAGAAAACCTCAGTATGGCTGATTTTAATGTATCGCAAGGTATAGCTGACTGACAGATGTCATTAAATGGAAAGGTTGCTACGCAAGGTATAGCTGACTGACAGATGTCATTAAATGGAAAGGTTGCTAAAGAACCTTGCACCTCGAATAATCGACAACCTCAATAACAACCAATCAATTGAAATCTCTTTAGTATGCCATTATGACTGCCGTAGAAGATATTCCAGAAGATGGTCCATAGATACGATTTTAGTAGATGGTCCACAGGTACGACTCCAAAGTTGCACATTGCAGCCCGGTCATCTGAGAGAATCAGGAGAGCGTCTCCGGCTGGTGGGTGCAGTTACTATCCTGGAACCATGGGGGACACCTCTCTGAAATGTACCATGGTTTTTCAACTTTGAAGTGGAATATTCATCACAAGGAAATTTCAGATCAGAGCGCATACTCCGTGTCTGCCCCGCCGCGGATGGTATCAGGTTTTCAGCGATTGACACAGTCCCAGCTGACCTGAAGATCACTTAACTAAATAAGTGATCGGCTTAGTTGAGAAGACGGATTTATTTGGATGAGTTTGAATAGGTCGGTGTCACAATTAACCCTTGCGAATTGGCCAACTTTCTTTTCATATTTACCTACTTACCAATCCTTATGGTTTGAATATTCAAAGGACATTGTAACGATAAAGAACATTAACATCGCTGATTACCAAAAGTTGAGCGTATATTTGAAAACATTTTTAATAAACAAAGTTGCATTAATATTTAATGTATTTAGCGGATGTCGATAAGAACTTGAATATGCTAGCAACCCACGCATAAGGTAAAAAATCCATTTTAATTGTATACAAGACAAAAACTATGGTTTCACCATTGCTGATGAAGACGAAACGAACTGTTTGAAGCTGATAAGGAGCTACACGTCTTTATAGCCATATAATTGTCTGGAAAAAAATACTTCCACCCTTGCAAAATATCTGAGTTTGAGCGATTCAGAAGAGGATACAGGTCACTATTCGCATTTAACATCAGCCACTGAATTAATAAATAACCTTTCATAACAAACTTGTGAATATATTTTATAAATTTAGAATGTTGAATATTAATGTTGGTAAACATGTTTACGTTATTTTATTTGAAAATCCAATATTTATATTTTATTCATAATTATTATATTACAAATTTTTTTTTTTACAAATTTTATTACAAAAATATAACAAAATAATATAAATATAATATATAATATAATTCTCTGATTACCTTAATGGAGCAATAAAAGAGTATTGGCACCTAAGTGATTGAACACTTGTATTGTGCAACTCTATTATATACGCAGATTTCAAATTAGTCTAATCTCAAATAATAAAATGGCTTAGGATTAATTTAAATACATAGTGATAACTTGATATGCATATGTCAGTGAAGAATGTGAATGTTGCAATAATTTATTTATTCAGTATTTTTAGAAAAGTGTGATAATTATGGAAAATATATTGTTTTGTTAGAACACACAATGTCTTGAAAGTTTTTATCTCTTTTATACTAGAAGAAATAAGGCTGAAAGAAGGTAAAGTATAAATTGAAAATCTGTGAACTATATTTTGGTTGCGGTTGAGAATTCTTAAGTGATGATTTGTAGCACTTCTAGTTCTATAATCATGTGAAGGGTGGGTCTGATGTTGCTTGTATTTGTAAGCATGTATACATAAGCTATGAAAATATAGAGATCTTATGTCACCAACACCTTCATTATGAAGTAGTGTTGTCTGATAACGTTTTCATATATATTATTTTTTAGTATATAATTTTGAATGGCATTCAGTTTTGTAGTGCATTTTTGTACATTCCACCCCATACTAGAATCCCATAACGATATTTATCAACATTTAGGATTAGTTACAGTCAATGACTAGTCAAAACACAGTGACGTGTAATATTGACAAATAAAATACATACATACATACAATCTGTCAAGTGAATGTTTCTGTTAATGGGTCAGCGTGAAGTTTGGAATTATTTTCTCTAATTATTTCTTTCATTTTTACATCACTTACCTCTATAATTTCATTTTCATTATCATTATTTGCATATTATGGACAACATATACTACCGAAACACTTCAAAATATTCCATATAATATTAAATATCTGAAAAAAATCGTACCTTTCCAACGTCTATAAATTGTATATCATTCATTACCGTAAGGGAGAGAGTGGAAACACTCGAATGACCTATAAATTGTCATCTCTCGGAGGAATAGTCCAGTCATCACCCGAATCGTCGTAAATTAACTTGGCTTAAACAATCTCAGTTATAAGCAACTTAGGAAAAATATTCGAAAACCTACAGAAAGATATATTTCAATATATAGTTATTCTTGTGACAAAATATGCCTCAGAGGTTGTCCATAGATTAAAAAATTGATAAACTAAAGTATCTTGGTGTGATGGTGAATCAACACCGACGGTGGGATGAACATGCATTATATATAACAAAGAAATTACAACAACTAATACAAAAGTTTTATTCGCTACGTGATATTCTCAGCAGGAAAAACCTTTTCATAATTTATAACTCATTAGCTGAGTAATATGGGGAGGTCTCTACCACAACGCTCAAAACAAAATTGAAAACTACGACACTACTCAAAATTGTTTGCTAAGAATGCTCTTCAGAAAGTATAGGTTATATGATACAAAAAGTCTGTATAAGGAATCCAAGCAACTGAATATCAAAAACTTATTTGCATATTATTGCCTACTATATACTTACTGTAAAACAAAGCCTTTTGTTAATCCGCTAAAAAATCATGTTACCCGATTCATAGAAAACAAATCTATTGCCTGTTTAAAGGTGAATGACAATGTTTCGTGGTGAATTTCATCAGTTAGGACTTCCATTGTCTAATATTGTATAAAATGATTTGAAATCCCTGGAATAAACAATACAATTGAAAATTGAAAGAATAGCTAAAAATGGCAAATATATTAAGCAAAAAACCTGAAAAGAATTCACAGTGAAATAAAATAGGAGTGAAAAAAATTGAACAAATAAAATAAAAATAAATTAATATGATAAAAATTAAGCGATTTCGAACCACGTTACTTCACGACGTTTCGATTGTTAGTATCCACAATCGTCTTCGGGTGATGACTGGACTAATTCCAGAGATGACTATTTATGGGTCTTTCGAGTACTTTCACTTAACCCCCCCTTTCACTTATCACTTATCTCCTTTCTCCGCTCTACTGGTTTAGCGAGAGATGAGCGTTTGGCGGAAGTTGGCCATTTTTTTCTTTGATTATGGGTTTCCATACGTTGCTTATCTCTACGCTAGCTTGGCTGAATACGTTGTTGGACAGCATATATGCGGCTTCCTTGAATTTCCTTCTAAATCAGTGTTCCTCCTTGTGTATGATCTCAGCTTGGGACCACTCGATGTTATGTGTATGTGTCCAAACATGCTCTGCTATTCCTGATTTGCTGGTTTCCCCTTGCTGTGTGTGTTTTTTGTGCTCGGCAATACGGACTTTCAATGGCCTCTTGGTTTCACCGATACAGGATTTTCCGCACTCACAGGGTATCCGGTAAATGCAATTCTTGAAATCGCAGTCCGCGTTTGTTGGCCTGGTTATCGTGAGGCTGCTACGGATAGTGTTTTCGGATCTGAAAAAGGTTCTGATATTGTACTTGGACCCAATTCTTCTTATCCTTTCCGCTAATCCTTTGATATAGGGAAGTGCAAGCACTGTTTGTGACGGCTTCTGTTCCTTGCAAGGTTCTTGCTGTCTTTTAGCCAAAGTTTCAATGCAATAATATTTCTGAGAATCAGACAGCTCATGAGCAGTAAAAAAATTATCCCTTAGATGCTAGATCATTCGTTGATCATTCATAAGTACAAAACGTTAACCACATGGTGGTAAATAATATATTAACCACACCAATTGAGCCGGAGACGAAAAGTTCATCCAATTCACTAGCAACCTACAGATTCTACCGTTATCATCTGGTTGTTCACTTCTTTCGAAGCTGCCGAAACGTTCAATAGAAACTATTCAGACAAAAATATCCAATTTGAGCACTTATAACTGCTCCGAAATATCCTCTATATATTGGTATAATATGAATGATGGAAGTTGGATATAGATGCACGCCATGCGGGTTACGTGATTGTATAACGCTGTTACAGTTCTCTTGGACGGAATTCAGTTTAGCATCTGAAGTAAGATAGGGGCATGCTGCTCTTACCTTCATGAAAATGTTTTTGTATTGCAAAAAACGTTATACTTACAACAATATCACTGTGCATTCTAGAATCAGTCATTCTAATACATAAAAATAAAACAACTCTTGAAACAAAGCAATCATATCAGATTACCAAGACCAATTAACAAAATAGTTAGAGACTCAATAATATATAACGGCATCAAAATGTATCATCACCTACCCACGGCCATAAGGGACACTACAAGTCTCAGGCGATTCAAAAGAGATACCAAAAAAATCCTCGTGCAACAAGCTTGTTTTGAGCCAGATGAAATTTTCGTCTCCAGTCTGTAAATAGCAAAGATTCTTCTTACTCGGAGTTTGGTGCATAACCCTTAATTTTATGCCCTCAATTTTAATTTTTTATACATATTTAATTATATAGACAATGTATTCTTGCTTTCTGTCTAAATAGCAACTACTGTATTTCCTACATTTTAAACATTTTTTATATATCTTTATCCCTCGTCAATTGTATCTTGTATGTGTAAAACCCATAAGCTCAAATTATCTGTGAAATTTTACCTAATCGTAGTTATATATGCCTATAAGCTTTGTCTTTGAGAACTTCGTTCTTCCGACAATAAAGTATACCTTGATTGATTGATTAAAAGTGTAAGACACAAAGAATTCCATTTGTAGTGAGGTGATGCTGGAACGAGAGAGAATATTTGTTCCGAATTCGTTCTTCGCCTAAAACCAGGTGTGGCAGATAAAAAAAATTGATTTCCCCAACATTCAAATATGTTTTCCATCATAAAATATGAATACGCAAACATTCCTGAAGCAAATAAGTGCCTTCACTGTCACTCCCACGCGTTCGTAGCGCTTGTTTACACCCACGTTGTACTAGATCACTTTACGCCTCAAGTATCCCCATAACTATCAAAATTCCTGTTTCAACGTGCAATATCTACGTATCGTAATCATCTCCGATAAAACATTTTCATACACCCACGCATAATTCGCGTAGGAAAAATGCACCGATCACCTCTCGCAGACGAAGTTCACTTGGTTGAGCCATTTATTTCCGTTGCTTGGCACCGTCTCGGTATTTCACAAATAAAACCCAAACTTATTACATACGTCTGCGTCTACAAGTATAACCTACATACACGATCGTAATACTTCCGCGAACAAGCACGGTACAAACATTTTACATTCCGAAATTAGTTAGAATAAGTACCGACTGAAAAACTGACCGATCGAAAGGTGACCTGTTGAGATGAAAAGTATGAAATGAATAATTATCCACCATAATATAATAGATGATGAAAAACTTTCATCCATACATAGGTGTATAGTCCCAGTAACCGGATATTGTGTGCTCTTAAAGAGTGTAGGCTTTATAAAAGGCTATAAAAAACAAAGAAAAATGAACCGCCTGCCAGCTGGTCTACGTGGACTCTAGAATTGGCGGTTCGTATTGAATACTTGTTACTAACCGAGTTTTATGATTGGCTGAAGAGTCGTGAAATTAAATTTGAAATTTTGTTACAGTGACGAATAGAAATCGGTGAATGCGAGTATGGCTATAGTCCGTCGTCTCATTTATTTCAGTTTGGCAACTGATCGCCATTTGAGTGTTCGAATTCGATATTAGCATAGGTTAGGTTAGGTCAGAAGTGAGTGGGTCTATTCGACCCTCCACCGCAACCCACAAGAGTTTATTGTGGCTCACACCTATTCA
>WOGR01011813.1:0-10426 GCA_015342045.1 Leptinotarsa lineolata | reverse complement strand
TTGACATCATACATATGAATACATTTGTGAGATATTGTGTGAAGCAATCAGAGATTTTATTACATTCCATTGAAATTTTCACTCCCTGAAAGTTGAAAAATATACTGTAGGATGTTATGAGTGAATTTGAAATGAAACACGTTTGGTATCGAGCCCACTGGATCACCTGATATGACAACTCTACCTGTTTACAAGAGAAAATGTAGAAACTCAAGTGTATGACAATCCACCGCAGTTGATTTCAGAACTTGTTAATATCAATTATCCCAGAAACATTTCGAAATGTGCGAAATAAACATGTGAATTGGTGTTGTTATTGTTAGGGAGTAAATGGCAAACATTTCAAATCCGGTGGATTTATTCGGCAAACCCGTAGCCAACATTCCATTTAGCCCGATGAACAGATGAACCACCCAGAAGCTTTTTTTCCTTACATTCAATAAAATTTCTACTTCTCTACGAACACCTTGGGCCCAATACACAATGAGGTACAGGACATATACAAAATTCCATGTTTCGCCTGCTCCAAAATTCACATTGACCAGACCAACAGAAGAGTCTCCAACAGAGCCTATGAACATGAGCTTGCTGTTCGTAAATCAGATCCAGCCTCATTTCTCTTTGAACATCATAGTAAAACAGGCTACACAATAAGCTTCGAGAATACAAAAACCATTAATCGAAAAAAGTCTTCAGGCCAGGATAATCCAAGAACATCACAGACTTCGCTTCCACATGTCACAACCTCCTTCCAGTTTCAACTCCACCATCGCTTGCACTCCCGGTCCGCCCCTCCACTCGTCCACGAACATTGATATCAGACTAAAAGCAACAGAAGCAGGTCAACCCGGACATCAGGTCACCAGGTTGCTGGCTACGAAAATCTTGTTTGTAAAAGTTGTCTGTAATAACGAAAGTGAAGAGGATCAACCATGAGGAACAAGCAAGTAATTATTCGAAACTAACTCATACGAGCAGCATTTGAATTACGAATTCAACCACTGTCAACTCACCTAAACACAAGACTTCAATTCATCACGCGTTAAGTTTTTGTGATACCGAGAAAAGTTGAAACATGAAACTGAAGGACTACTTCACCCAAGCCATCAAGCACTGGTAACTAATTTGATCACTATATTGAAGTTCTGGATCAGTTACCATAAATAAATCTCCCAGAAAGATGCAAGTTGTGAATGCCGGAGTATATATGAACGCACCAGTGCAACATTATCGAAGCTGTGATTATCCAGATGAAGGAGCAATGCATTGAATGGGACTTCAATGAAGCAACAACTACACATCCTGGAAGAAGCAAGGAAATCGATTTCAGTACATTGAAAAATGGAAAATTGTGCGATCCGAAAAAGAGTACTGAAATTGATTTCTGAAAAATCATTCATTCATTATCAGAAGTCCAATATAGATACTTATAATTGAAATGTTCACATATCTCTTTCACTTTGAGTACTTTACTGAATTTTGTAAAGTATTCAATATGCGAATGTTCGTTGAGGTTCTACGGTTGAAGAAATGGATTAGGGACAGCATGTTACCAAACATACACATTAACCTATTTATGAATGACTACATAACTAGGTTAATGCAATATTCGTTATGCTACTGTGATGTACAAGTGGTTTACTTTATGAAATCGTCAATGCACGATGAACAGAAGATTCACCATCAGCTATGAGCCTGACAAAACTGAAATTCAAATGTGGGAATGTTGAAAGTGACAATTGACTGTTGGGTCAATGCGAATAGCTATAAGGAACCAACTCACTACTACTCACAGTACTAGTGGGTATATAATTTTGGGTTCCTAAGTCAGATATGGAAATAAATAGTGATGCAGCTGAAAATATTGATTCTACTTTTGAATTGAAAGGAATATATTTTCAGGAAAGATTAAATTTTGAGAAAGAAAGGTTTTGTCTTTCAACTTCTCCATCTTATTACGAAAAATCTGAAGGAAATCTTCTGAAAGAAGGCGGAAAGCAATCAATTTCAAAATATTAACTATATACAAATATTTTTAGGTCATGCAAAGGCGTAATTTTTGATTACACACTGAAAAATAATCTTTTCTTGAAAGTGTATCCCATTCAATTCAAACAAGATTTATATGGTTGGATTTCAATCAAATAACCGATGACATTGATCTCATGGGTAGATTCAACTCATTCATGACATTGAGTCTGAATATAATGAAAGAATGGAGTGATTTATCTTATAATGTTATCCAATTTGGTGCTGAAGAAGCAATTAGGCAAGTGTCTCTCTCCAAAAATTCGAATGTCTATCAGTGAGGATAACAGTGTTCCATGTAAGTGAAATTGTATTTCTTCCATTCAGTATATTGTGTAGGAATTCTGTGAATAATATCTGATTTGATTCCATAACGAACGTTTGGGATACAAACTGGATAGGGAAGAGTGTTTTTGTACAATTCAGTGTTCCTATAAAAGTATTTGTTTCGAAAGTGTTTTTCTTTCATATAATTTAAAGTTTGTGTGAAAGTAGCTGTTTCGAGAGGAGTTTTTTCCAATTTGTGTCTGAAAGTTACGTCTCTGCTTGATTTTTTGAAATTGGTTGTTCTCTTTCTTTCTACGGAAGATTCCCACATTTTTTGTATAAAGATGGAGAAGTAGCAAGTTAAATCATTTAAATAATTTTCTATTCCAGAATCATCGATATGGAAGTTCCAGATTTTCTTCATTTAACGAAGACTCTTCACTTGTATATCAGCACGACGCAAAGTTATTCGAGTTGAGTTATTTGGGAAAATCCAATAAAGTTTATATAAGTCCCTCTGCTTCGTTCGTTCTGAATATCAAGTAACACAATATAGAAAAGTTACGGAATAAAAAATAATACCAATATTTATGACGCATATAAGAACCATAAACCTGTGTTTTCTCTGAAGTGTTTTCCAAGTGAAAAACGATAACGTTTCAATAAAATGTCTCGTCCCAGTTGCCTTTCTGAATAATATTGCTTTCCAGGCACAAATTTATTGCAGAATTCGTTTTGATTTCGTTTGTCCATTGTTTGCAACAGGACGCAGAATTCAAAATGATGAGAAGATATTTCGCTCCACCGAAAAAAATGTGAAGTGATTTATTCATGAAAACTCTTGAGAAACTTTTAGTAAATATAACACATGTCGATTACAATTTATTGAATTCGATGAAGTTATTATTACAAACCTTCGGGTTCTGTCAGTCAAAATTATTATTGCTTTTCAATTCATTATTTCAATGTGAGTTGAAGAATCATAATGGTGTTTGCCTATTTTCAGGCCATAAGAAAGTTTGTGAGTGAGACAGGCGTTCGAGATGTGACTGAAGTGAGAAAGGATAATATTTAGGATTTGTTGGTTGACAGAGTCTCGTCCAAGGGAGGTAGTGCTACCAGACTAGATCGCGTTGAGGATATTTTTTTGCTGAATGGGGATCTGAGTAAGCAATTGGGTTCAGTACGGAAGACTTCTGTTTCCACCATTATTCACTGAGTGATTTTATTTTCAGAATGCCATTCTGTCTGTTCTACTTCGTTGTTAATACAGAGATCCTAGTGTGTATGACAATTTCTATAATTCGAGTTTCTGCTGATGAGTGATACCAAATGAGGCGAAAGTGTAGTTGGTCGAATTTTCTAGTTGTAATGAGTGTGGCCACGTCGTCTGCTTCGTTGATAGGTTTTTGAATCTTGAGACTCTATATGTCAATTTGTCTGATGTTGTTGAAAGAAGTCATGTCTTTGAGTGGAAGGTTTTGGTTGATTTGGTTTTGGGATGATTCGTATATCGTATATGTTTAGTTCTTGTAGGACATGGTCTCAGGAGATTGGGTAATATGGACATTAAGGTTTATTTTTGCAAGAAGTGGAAGCTAATTCGACGTGACTGCCTTAATTATCATTGACGACATCCATTATCTATTCTGATGAGAGTATGTGGACGATAATAGAGACGCTCCGGCAGCTCAAAAACATTGTGTATTTAGAGATGTTATGATTCTGATAGGTGACTAGGAAGGAGGCAACCGTTGGGATGGAGTTTGTGTCCCCAAATTTTGTGTGTCTGAAACTTTTCTGATAGGTGATTCACCCAACAAAAAAGCTTCTCAAACTGAGCAGATGGAATTCTTCTCGACTATAGTTATCAGCTCCGCTTGCAGTTGATTTGGTAGGCTGACTACCACGCCACCTGCAGACAAAGCTCAGAGACCAAACCATATATTTCATATTTTGTCGGATTTTCCATTTGATCTAACTGATACTGTCATGCTGTGTATTACTTCATAAACGTTATATACAGGGCGTTCCAATGAAAACTTGACCCCCGGTGAGTCAGAAACGGAAGTGTAATCGAAAATTTCAAAGAACATGTCAATTTATATTTCTGAGATGACTAGTTCTGATATGGAAATCATACCCGAAATTTCACCCCGCTGCGGTCAGCAACAACCACCCCTTATTTTTTCAATGACGTGGGGGTTCAAATGATACATCATCTGAAAGGTCTTTTGTCCTTCTATTACCTGTGTAATTGTTTTTGAACTTAGTTCATTTGCTATTGATAAATTGAATGTTGAACGTTTTATTTAAGAAAAAACAGAGAATTTGCTGTCGCTCATTTCATTGAGGAGATCAACAAAATATAAAATCAATACCAACACAATCAACGGATGAATTGTTCAAAATGACCTCCATCTAGTTCCATACGGAAGCGTTCCTTAAATTATTGAAGATGTCCGGAGTCAGAAATCGGCATTCTCGAACAATTTTTTGTAGCAGGTCTTCTCGATTTGTAGAGTTTATTTGATTAGTAGTGAAAGTTTTGAAATGGACGACACTGTTTCATTTTTCTGCACTGGTAGTTTTTGTTGAATCTTGTTGTCGCAAAACAAAAAGTAGATAGTTGGCCTCTGTCATCATTCTGTCATCCTTGTTCACTGTGTTCCAACATGGTTTATTCTACTGAAAAAATAATAGAAATTGTTGCAAACTATTATCGAAATGATGAATGTGCTAAAGCTGCTGCAAGAATTTATAACACGAATCATTCATACCGTAAGGTGAGCCATCGATACGTTGAACAGTTAATGGATAAGAAGTATCTCGTCCTATCAGAAATTACAGAGTTGAAGTTGCAGTTTAAGAACATGTACAAATGGAAAATCGACAATCTATCAGAGAAGTAGCTAGAGCGTCTGGTGTATCAGCTACTAGTGTTTTTCGGATTTTGAAACCCTACAAATTCCATCCTTTCAAAATGAGGCTAGTTCAGGAATTGAACGAAGATGATCCTGATCGTTGATTTCAGTTCTGTGAGGTGTTGAGCAATAAATGGACCAATAACCCAAACCTATTATACAATACAGGTTTTTCAGACGAAAGTTTTTTCATGTTGGGTGGTGGAGTGGATAGACATTATTTTCGTTACTCAAGCGATGTGAACCCTCATTTAGTGATGGAAACACTTTCACAAACTTCACAAAAATTGAATGTCTGGGTCGGCATTCTGGGTAATCATATTAGAACATCCTTCATTGAAGGTTTTCTCGATGGTGACATATGATTAAATCTCATACAAGATTGTATAGATCCTATGATTACACAATTCCAGAAAATAATGACAATTTATTAGAAAATGAAATAACATTCCAGCAGGATGGTGCACTTCCACATTATGACGTTCTGTGTGAGATAGTTTTTGGACGAACGTTTTCCAATTCGTTGGATCGGCAGAAGGGGTCCAGTGGAGTGGCCAGCTAGCGTCTGATCTACACCGATGGACTTCTTTCTGTGGGGACACCTGAAGTCAAAAGAGTACTCTACTGAGACTACAAATCTAGACCTGCGACAGAGAATTGTTGGAGAATGCCGATTGCTGACTACAGATATCTTGACTAATATCCGGAACGCTTTCGAGACTAGATTGTATTATTGTATGAAACTAGGTGGAGGTCATTTTGAACAATGTTATTTGTTGATTTTGTTTTCACTGTTATTATTTGTTGTTGATTTTCTCATTGAAATGAACGACAGCAAATTTTCTTCCTTTTTCTTAAATAAAACGTTCAACATTCAATTTCTCAATAATGAACGAACCAATTTCGAAACAAATCACAGAGGTGATAGAGGGACACAAGTCCTTTCAAGTGATGTATCAATCGAACCTCCATGCCATTGAAAAAATATAGGGGGTAGTTGCTGACCGCAGGGGGGTGAAGTTTCGGGCACGATTTATATATCAGAATTAGTCTCCCTAGAAATACATATTAGATAATATCCAACGATTGTTCGCATAGCAAAGTAGTTTCTGACTCAAATATATAAAACGTGGCGACAAAAATTCAATGACCTGAGAAGTGATATATGAACCTTGTTTCGTGCATATCTTCATGGTGTTGATATAACGTTATTCGCTTTACTCAAAATTTCCTTCTTGTACGAAAGTTTCGAAACGTTAATATTTCCTTCATTCAACGCCAGATAGGATTAATCGACCGTGAAGAAACGAACTGCGGAAAAGTCATTATGATACCGTCCATCATATTCAAAATGTGAATCCAAAGTTTGTTTCACGTATACAAAAAAAATATTACCGGAAGTTACTCAATCATCGCCACTCCTTATACTCAAAACTATACCCTCGTAAATGGAAAATGACAAAATCATATCCATAGATATTTTAATGATTTTTTATTTGTAATTTCTCAAATTCCTCTATCAATAACATATCCCAATGGAACTAATGTTCTTTCGTTGTGAATTCTCCTCCCAATGGGTTGAAATCACTGAATTCCCCAATGATAAATTATCCCTTCGGCAAAAGTTTTGTTGAACAAGTATGAATAACATATAAAAAAACATCTGTGCACAATGTAGAGCTGCTGTTGAATTCATTTTAACGAGGCTTCTCGCTAAACATTAGCTTTTCAAAAAGCAATTTAATGGCAACAACGTGTTCTGCGTAAATGCTGCTATTTTTATAAAGTGTAAAAAAATGTGTGACATCTAGAGTATAGAACGGGTTAATGGGAATTTGGTGAATAAACGTGCATTCAGGCTGTCCAGGAAAAATGAACAGGTTAGATTATAGAAGAGGATTAGTGTGCAGCGGATACTTCAGTAAATAATTTTTTATTATGGAATTTGATTTTTCAATATAGTGTTTGACGTGGCTGGGCAATGCGTGTTGACGAATATTAGGGGTTTCGATTTCCATTTGCCAGATTTGAAGTCTATAAAAAAAAACATAAAATATAAATGGAATGGAATACACATTATGTTGTGAATTATAGATGAAGAGGAAAATCATATGGAAATTTGAAAAGGAATAACGTAATATTCAAAAATGTAAAAATATTATTGTGATATAAAACAGAAACAACTGAAAAAATGGGTTCGAAAACAAATGAAATGTACAGATGTTATAATAATACAATCAACCTGTTCTCAGTAGGCCCTCTGATTTAAAGAGAGTAAATATTAGTGTATTTTATTCTCTGTGAAGCACACTGTTTTTTTTTACAAAATACCCGCATCAACCTTCAAGGTTATTAGCGGTTTGACATGGTATCTCACAAAAGTTATTTACAATTTATATAATATCTTCATGTCAGTTAACAATGAGATGAGTGGTTGTGTATAACAGCTTTTCCCTAAGATGTTCTTGAGATTTTCGGTTAGATTATGCTCCAGCCTTTCCGCGGTATACATTGGACACTACTAATATGTGTTTTACTGAGATGGTTTCTGCTAGCCAGTTATCAGATATCCATGAGTGAACCTTGTATGGCAAAGGCAAAGTCTGGTGATAGCTATTTGATGGCTTCTGACTTTAGTTAAAGCATTGAAAGATGTTAATACGACCTTTTTTATTTGGGCTAGTTCGGAGGATTGTTGGGACCAGACGTGTTGCCACGTACCAGACACTTTGTTTCTGATGAACGCTTTGAGGTCTCTGGATGTTGTTCTTGTGTCTGCCATGGCATCTGCTCGTAGTGCAGCTTCTTTCGCAATTTGATCGTCTTTTTCGTTCCCACTTATGCCGATATGGGATGGAACCCATACTATAGCTACTTGCTTTTGTCTTTGTTGTGAATGAAAGAGCTCACACCGTGATGAGTTCAACGATAGGGTGATGGGTACATATTTTTTGTATGGAGTGGATGGAGCTCAGAGAGTCGGTTATTATAACGTATTTCGGTTATTTTGTCTGTCACATATACGTGAGAGCTTGAAGAATAGAATATAGTTCTCCAGTAACCACGCTCCAAGTACTGGGGAGTTTATATTTCAAAAAGTGTTTTCTAATCACAATGTTGTTTATTTCTGCTTTGTCGTATGTTGTCAGTGTTTATTGAAACGGATTGGCTCATGATGGATTGATGGATTCAGAGTTATGATATATATTCTATTAGAGTTTGAAATTCGAATCTAGCTAATGTTCACTTCACAATTGAGCTCGAGTTCAAGTAAATCTAGTTAGAGTTCAAGTTTGTCTTTTATTAGAGTTTGAATTTACCTTCAGTTAGAGTAGATAATTCACTAGTGATAGTTTTGAATTCAATCAAGCTATATTTTAATAATAATTCTAGCTAGATTTGCAATTACCACTCTTGTTAACGAGTTTGATAACATCGAATGTCTTCGAGGTGAAACAGAATTGAAATGAACACATTGTGGCATATAATTCTCATTTCGAACATTAATAACTAAGTTGATGATAAATTTTAAAACTGGCATTTGTGACGAACTGAACTAAATCAATATCTATATCATATAAATCCAACTCAGCAATTTGTGTTACAAAAACGTATAATTAGACGTATATTCTGTTTATCTTACAGAACATCATGCAGAGACACTTTCAAAAGTAAACAAATTCTCACGGTGCCCGCTATTTATATATTAAAACTGTTGACTCACATTTTCAAGAATCTAAACAGCTTTAGAAGGCATTGCGATATTCACATATATGACACCAGAAACAAAAGAAATATTTTACCGAAGAAATATTGTCACTCCATGCAAAAAAAAGCTCCAGTGGATACTGGAATACGGCTATTCAACATTCTGCCCCTCGAATTGAGAGAGATCAGATGTCCAGATATTATCAAACGTAAATTAAAAAAAGTACTGGCCGAAGGATGCTTTTACTCCCTCCGTGAATTAAAACTCTTTTGTGGTACACAAGACGCTGGAAAACCTGTACACTAACCTTAATGAAAGAGAATCTGCCGCGGCCATGTTTTGTTACTTATCCAAGGCCTTCGATTGTTTAAACCACATGATTCTTCTTCGCAAGCTAGAGGATCTGCATTACTTCGGTTTGAGACGTACCTTTCCCATCGGTGGCAGAATGTTCAGTTAGATAGAATTTCATCAGAGGAACGTTCCATTGGCTGCGGGGTCCCACTAGATTCCGTTTTTGGGCCGGTATTGTTTCTTATTTATGTCAATGACTTAGTCCATGTTGACATAAGTGGCAAATTCACGTGTTTTGCTGACGACACCACTATCCTCTCGCATAGCAATACCGCCTCAAATTTACTTGATCAAATCATCGACGACATAAGAAGCGTGAAAGAGTGGTGCAATTCCAATCTCTTATCATCAAACATCGACAAAACGAATGTGGTCACGTTTAGATGTAACATAAGGGAAGTACAATGTAAAAATTGAAAAGTTGGACAAAAATAAATTTTAGGGCTCTACATTGATTAAAATCCCATGTCGACTACTTATGTAAAAGACTAGCAGCAGGATGTCATGCAGTGAGAGTTGTTGTAAGAGAGTTAGATACTGCTATTACAAGATTAGTTTGTTTTTTGCCCAAATTGAGTCCTATTTTTTATGGAATTTGTTTCTGGGGAAATTGTGCACAATTTCGTTTCAATATGGTATTCTCTCTACAAAAAAGATCCATCAGATATTTATGCAGGTACTACAGCGACTCATACCGCTTTTTATTTGTGAAGCAGAAAATTCTGACCTCAGTATGTCTTTTTATTTTGAAAACAGTACGTCTTATCTACAAAAAATACAAAAATCAATTTAATACCGCCTCAACTTCTGGTACACGTCAGTCTTACTTCATTTCTCTTCCAACACCTACTTTAGCTCTTACACAAAATTCTATTATTTTCAATAGCAAGAAGTTATTTAATCACCTCCCCATTGATTTTGAGGCGAATACATAATGAAAAGAAATTCAGAAAAAAGAATTCCTTGTTGGGAGGCCCTATAATAGTGTGGACGAATTTTACCAAGGCTCTATGGAGTAATTGGCACTAAGGTTTGTGTAAACAAGTTATTGAAATCAACACGAAATGGCTATCAGTGTTCATTACATTACGTAGCCTTTTATATTTACATTTACTCAATATTTACATATTCCTGTACTTATATT
>WOGR01011812.1:0-10426 GCA_015342045.1 Leptinotarsa lineolata | reverse complement strand
AATTGGATATTTCTCAATTTGTTTTGACACTCATTCGTTTGACTTGTGTCAAAACAAATTGAGAAATATCCAATTTGAGGCTAGATTTTCTTAGTGAATACAGGTTTTGAAAACGGAAAAGGATTATTTTCCGAAACGTTAACCAACTAAAGAAGATTGTGGAAGGTTATAGACCCAAAAAAACCAGTATAAAATATTGAGTCCTCCAAAAAAATGTCGTTTAAAGAAGCACTTTTCTCAAACACGGTAACTGGCGTTTGGGAAATTATTATGTGAGGCATCACTAAATAATTTAAAGATCAAATTCACATTTACGATATAACATTTACCTACTGCGAAATATGAAATGCCCACACTTCATAATTTGTACATACAACTATTGGTGTATAGTAGAATCAAATGATTGAAACTGTAGAAACTCTTCAATGAAGAAAATGTGAACAATAATAATAGGTCCTCAATTGATCTCAAATTCTAATGGCGGATCTCCACCAAACGGACTCGCTTGCAATTAGTTTTGTTTTCAAAAATAGAAACAAAATACTTGTTTTAGTTTCGAAAACAAACTCGAAACTCGAATTTCACCAAACAGACGAAAACTAGTTTGAGACGCGTGTGAACAGTTTCCGTCATGCCTTCTCTAGACAACGTTTTCATAATGGGCTGCGATTTTTTATACTGTAATCTTGTGAGCGGAAGCAAAAAAAACTTGATACTAGATGATCATTGTTAAGAAGGCGAGAATATATTATGTAACAGATTATGGCAGATTTGATGAATGATGACATAGGATGCCTGGAAATGAGATCATCGTTTCGAAATTTCCTAAAAATGTCCAATCACAAATTTGAGAACTTGTTAAATATACTGGGACCAAAAATTCTCAAACAGAATACAAATCACAGTTTTGTTATATCCGAATAGCTGCTTGTCGCCGACCATTTCCACATAGCGAACTCTGTTTACAAAAATATAGGCAAAACACCGAATCCTTGTGATATTTACACCTGCCGACGAGACATTTTGTAACTGACAGAAACAGTCGCCCGCGACACAAAGTCATCAAAATTTTTCTCATTTTGCAACTCATGTCCGTGTGGTGGAAATCCGTCTTAGGAAACTGCCTTCGACTCACTTTTACATAGCCATCTCTCTTCGATGTACTGAGCGCAAGCTATTATCCAAAACAGAGCTCTCCTGATTGAATGCCAACGTTAACTGTTTTTTTACATTTGTAAAAGAAAATGATGCTGTATTAAAGTATATGTTTTATCGCATATTTCCTTGATGATGCCTGTGTACTCTTTCAATGTCCCAACTGTAAAGTGTTTCTTCCTGTATACTAATTCTGATCAAAGAACGCCACATTTTTCTCTCGCATATCAGAAATTATTCAATTTGTTCTTTCATTTTCAGCCTGTCGATACGAAAAAGGTGCCTGGGGCGAGTGCAACGCTCAAAGTCAGATGACAAGGAGCGACAAATTGAAACCAAACAGCGACGCTTCCTGTGAACAGAATAGGCAGATCACGAAAAAATGCAAAGCAAAAGGTGCCAAGCCGACGAAAGGTAAGAAAGGTAACTGTATCGATTTTCCATTTTTATTTTGTTTTTATATTCTCTCGTCATTTCTTGTGAGCCATGAACTTTTTCTCTTCAAAAGATATATTAGCAAACTCTTCAAGAAATGATAAGAGGAATTATTTCTCGTGGCTTCTGTTATTAAAAATAGTTTTTATATGAAAACTAGGGTACGAAACTTCGGAGGGTGGTTCTTTAGATCGTTTCAAGAAAAAAGTTCCCATAAACATATGTCCGGGGTTGCTTCGTTTCTGAGATACAAGGCGTTGAAGTTTTAAAAAAAACGAAATTTATAAAATATTATAAATATCCTCACACTGACTCTGTTGAAATTTGCTACAGTTATTTGAAGTAATAATTCACCTATTTACCCAGAACAAGATTGAAATTATTAGGTCTAGTGGCACCACAGCCAACAATATTGAGAAAAAAAAGAACGCCACTGACTTTTTTGTAGTTTTATTTTTTTCGATTAGGCAACTGAAAATACAAGGTTTTCGTCGCTTGTTTTTTCTTCATATCAAGCTTCATTTTCGAGAAAAAAATCACTTCTAAAAACTATCTATGGACAACATAAAATAAAAACCAAAACTTAATAATGAACAATTTCAACCCTAAAGTAAATGAGCAAAATGTCCACCTCTTGATAAAATAAACGGCTGCAATCGATTTTTCACCGAATGTCTGACACGTTCAAAAATACCTGGAGTATTCCTTATGACATTGCAATTGTCAACTTTTCGATTCCTCGAGTCATTCACATTTAGTACAGAAGTTTCATAAGCAAGAGCCTTTAAATGACCCCATAAATAGAAATCTAGAAGATTCATATCAGGACTGCGAGCTGGCCAAGTTTGTACAATCCAGCGATAGGATAGGTGATATCGAGATGCTGACGAGCAAGAACATTGAATTGAACTGGAGCCCCGTCGTGCATAAACCACATGTTGCCACTTACAAGTACCGGCACTTCTTCTAACAAAATGGTTGAATGATCTCGCAAAAAGTCCATTTAGAATTCACCTGTTACTTTTGCTGGTAGAAAAAATGGGCCAATTAGGTAGTCACCGATCATTCCTACCGAAACGTTCAGCGAAAACAGTTACTGAAAATGACTCTCTAATAACGTGGGTATTTTCGTCGGCTCAAAAATGGTCACTGTGAAAGTTCATGGTGAAAAATATGCTTCGGCAGTACATAAAATATTTGTGCCATCGTATAAATCATCAACCACCTGCAAAACATTAATCTTGGGTAAAAATCCTGAGGCAGGTGAGCTTGGACCCACTGTATGTGATATGGGTATAGGAGGTTTCCTTTGAGAACTATCCATACGGTTTTTGGGCTGACTTCTATTGCATCAAGTATAGTTTCTTCTAGTTCAGGCGTTGTTACAGTTTCAGGTCTTCCATTACCTGCATTTTTATTAATACTCACATTTCCACATAATCTTTCATGTAGCGTTCTGAATGTTTTACACATGGAATTCTCTGTAAAGATATCTGTCCTAGTAAATTATCCGTGCTTTTTCCGCATTTCTATTTGCTAACCCATAAATAAAGTGCATGTCAGCCATTTCAGCGTTAGTAAAATTATTCATGATGAAAATCACTGCTAATTGACAACTCTGACTTTCTCTGATATGATAACACTATCACTGACAGTTGGTCTCCAAAGCACGTGTTCATGATATACAAAGTGGCGTCAATTTTTTTTCTCGAAAACAAAGCTGGATATGAAGAAAACACAAGCAACAAAAACGTTGTATTTTTATTTGATCAATCTAAAAAAATAAAAAACTACAACAAGTCAGTGGCGTCCTTTCTTTCTCAATATTTTTGGCTGTGGTGCCCACTGAGAAGTCACTGGACCTAATAATTCAAATGTAGTTAGGACTGAATAAACGCCTCATCACTTAAAATAACTTTAGCAAATTTCAACCAAATCGATGTAAGGATATTTATATTTTTTAAATACCGTTTTTTTTAAACTTCAAGGCCCTGTATCTCAGAAACAAAGCAACTTCGGATATATATTCATAGGAACTTTTTTTTTCATAAAATGACCAAAAGAATTGCCCTTTGAAGGTTCGTACCGTAGTTAGGGAACATTCTGTATAATTAGTATTCCAATATATATTTATTTATATTTATTTATTGCTATTTTTTCAGTTTTCTATATAGGTTCAAGGTGATAATAATTAGAATTAAAGTGATAATTTTGTTGGAGAAACTACACAAAAACCAATATTCACCATCACCAGTATTCAATATTATGCCTATTGATACTAAAAACTTGAACCCTTACATTTTTTGATACGTAACAAATGAATTATCAATAAATTTTCAATGAAACAAAACAGTACCAATAACTATAATACTCAATATTCAGATTCACAACTAATATAGCTTCACTCTATCCGGAGGTATCCTCATGTACTTACAAGTAATCACTAATGATTTATAGCATGTAATTCAATAAAAAACGCGGATGTGAATAGTGAATGTCCAATTGAATGAAATTTGGAAAGACATTCATCCAGAGCTTTTTTCACTATTACAATTAATATTCAGTCAAAATATGAAGTATTTTCTCATTATAATTTTTGTTTGTTGATTTTTTCATATTGAATTTCTGTGAAAGCTGGTTTCACTCTTTCTATTGATTTTTGGTTGTTGTTGGTCATCTATAGCGTGAAATATCTTCAATTTCGTATAATCTCTTGAAAACTCCTCATAAAAGAGAACAACCTATTTCAAAGAAAGGTAATAGGAAAATTACTTCAATACGAAAGTTCTTTATAACGCATAGGTACATAGAAAGTCCTATCAGATACAAACTGGAATTTCATTTTCCACAAAATCATGTTTTGAGTAATTTGATATGTTTAGTATTCTTGATATTTTTAAATCTTTCATTCATTTCTTTCTTCTCATAAATTTGAATTGTACTTACACTTCTATAGAACTTTCAACATTCACGAATCATTATTGTCATCCACATTCAAACAGCAACGGAAGAATAGATAACCGTATTCTGTTTTTTGCTCCATTCTCAAGTATACTTTTTTTTATTATTTTTCCTTGTCTTTTGTTTACTTTTATCACAATAGTGTATTGTCTATGTCATGAGAGACTATACTATATTTTATTTTACTATTGTTTTTATTTTTCAGGGCCCCGTCGCAATAGGCAGTAAACGAAGAGCCAATACTAGGATTAAATCGTTTTGAATATTGTTCCATCTAAATAGTAATTCATTCACTAGAAAACATGTCAAAAATCATTATCTCCTTTTCTCCATCAATCCTAGAGTTGATCTTACAAACGAAGGTTACAAAGGTGATAGAATATATGTCATATAATGAAAAATGGAAGACAAATCGAATACAGGTAGTGTGTGAAAAAAAAATTATATTTTCACATATTCGTTAACTTCGCAATGACCAAGAAAAGTTTTCAAAGACATATAAAACGTATCTTTAACTATTTGTATTTGAATTTGATGCAATCACAAATTTGTCTTGCCAAGGAAAATTGTAACTACATAAAATACATGTATGTTTGTTAGGAAACTTACAGACCAAAAAATTTTTTTAAATATTCTGAATAAGGGAAAACAACCAAAAACTCTGCAAGAAAAAATACAAGATGTCCTTCCAGTTTATCATATTTTCTGACCTTTGTTTATAAGGTAATTCACTGTCCCGTGTGAAGCCCAAGGGCCCACTGCCATTCACATTGTAGTCGATCCTTTTCATCCCTCAACCCTTTATCAAGTAACTCATGGAAACTTCGCAAAGGATTAATTACAGCCTGGTTGAGGGTAAGAAATATTTGAACAAAAATTATGGTAATTTGGTGCTGTATCAATGGTTTCTTTGATAAAATGTTTTTGATACTTCACTGTGTGAAATACACAGATTTTTGGCTTCTCTAGCCAGGGGTGCCTCCTTCATAAATATATGTAAATTCAATTTCTTCCCATCAATCCCCTGTAGAGTGAATTTGAGAAGGGAATTGTATTTGACCGTAAATATATATTTATGCAATATCAGCTGAACCTTCCATGAGTTCCAAAATGTATAGATGTTTGTTGTAGACTGTATAGTTGTAATGACGAAATATTAAGCAATGTGTGTGAAAACATGTTTTTATTTCAACAGATTTGTTTGAAGTTTGGGTTTAGTTCTGATCATATTTTTTACTTAACTAAATATAACTTTGTGAATGTGAAACTTAATCATATATAATATTGTATTTGACACATTCAAATAAAAATAAAGATTGCGAAAATCTAATTGTGACTGATTTTTCATTTATTTCACCTTATGATGATCGTTCAATATCAAAATATGTTACAGGAACGTCAACTGCTATTTTTATTAATATTCTGTTCACATATTCAAGAAAACATACTGTAAAGGTTCCGATATTTGTATGTTGAGGATAATGACAGATCGCGAGAAAGAAAATGAATGGAGTAGACGAATTGACAGACACAAGCAGACAGAAAAAGAATATTCTCGTCTAAAAATATGTGTATTTTGACCCAGTGGGTTACTGTAATGTTGAAAAAAACATTCACCAAACCAGAACAAAAATACTGTCTCTGTAACGCACGTTTCGCTAACTGAGTTTACATTATTAGGAGATGAGTCTTTATCATCTCGTGATGAAATTAACTTGGTTAGGGAAACTCTCGTCGAGAAACTGTGTTTTTTTTCTGGTGTGCGAGAAGTGTGTTTTCTTCAGATTCATTTCAGGCCAGAGGTTCCAATTCTAGCTATCAAATGTAGGTATATATGTATACCAGATATTTCTGCAAAGTATTTTAGGATGAATGTTCATCATATATTCTTCACGGTGCAGTTTGTACCAAAAGTGTATGTCAGTGTCATGTCATGCTAAAGCAAAGTTATTCATCTTTTCATAAAATAGAATTTCTCATTTCACAGATTTCATACTTTCATTCTTCAGTTTCTTATTAAAAAAAATCCAAGTTTCCGTTAAATGAAATATTCAACTCTGGTACTTTGAACTCCTGATTCGTTATTGTTACTTTCTTTCTCTCGACAAACGCTTGTTTTTTCCTAGCACATTTATCTAACACGTTTATGGAAGGGACACTTCATTCTTATAGGAATTCTCATTATGACGTCGTTTAAGCGTCTTCTACAAAATATTAACACTGTGGGCAATCACTATTTGCCAAACCCAGTCAGTTAGGTTAACTCTCAGAGACTACTTTAAACTTCAACTTATTCAGACTGCTCACACAATGATGAAATTAATTTTTCATTCTCAGAGACTTGCCTATAATTTTGTCTCGCACTACTTCTCAAAGTAAGACTAATGTCTCAATTATCTACAAAGCAAAACGAAAATCCAGTTTTTCATTTTGATAACCTTACTCTACTTGTTTAATACAGGTATGTTATTCAGTTTATCCAAAACAAAATTCTAAGTCTCGTTTCACAGTATGTAATCGGATTTCAAGATGAAAATCAATTTCCTAATATCCCACCGCTCAGTCTCAATAGTGTAGGTTTTATTACTGAAAAAATACCGTTCGCCTTATTTTAAAAATATGCAAACTTGCATGCGTGTTTTGTGGGCTCATTGGGCTTCCAATAAAAATACCTATACCTTGAATATTTAGAATGCTCAAACATCTCAAGCCATCATCATTAAGGATCCTGTAAGCAAACATCAACTAGTGACTTTTCAAATATGTTATCGGCCTTCACAAAAATGCACTCCGTTCAGATACTTGAACTTCAGCTGCTAATAAACATCTTCGCCAGTAAGTAGTTTTATATCTTATTGAAGATATGGGTGAAATTTTCGCGTTGAATGACAGTCCCCAAGTGAAATTCTAATTTAAGAAAACCAAGCAAGAGTTTTCTTTGAGGAGGTAAAATTGGCAGAACAGGATATTCAGGATGTTACGATATTTTCTTAATCACGGGTACTCAACATTTTTCTATTTAATATCACCCCGTATATGGCTTCACACACAAACAGTTCGTACCACTACTTTTTGCGCGTAGAAAAAAAACACCAGAGAATTCGAGACAGGATTCGCGGAGATTTTGTGAGAAGGTTGAATAGATATTGGCTGAATGAATGAACAAAATTTTGATCGTATTATACGAATAAGTATAATACGATCAAAATTGCCTTATGCAATATTGGCATTATTTATGGTTATGTCTGGTGTATGATATATGCCTAATATTGTAATACATACAATTTGGATTGGTATCTGCTTTACGGTTGTTGAAAAAACGTCTTTGATGTGCTAGGAGACTCGACACTCAGAGACGTTTTCTTTTTTTTTGTGGGTGCTACATTGCTGCTCGCTGTAAAGGTGGGAAATTTTCTCTGGATTTTCATATTAAATAAGAACGTGGCTTATGCAAGGAAATATCGAACTGAGCTGTTATTTGAAAGGAAAAGATCATCCACTGAATATCTTCAAGAACAAGGATCACGGATGAGTACCTCGTAGTGAAAAATTTTTTTTCAAGCTTCAATTCTTTTACTGATTTTTATTACGAACGCAATAATAATAATAATAATAATCATAATTAATAGTTATAGTGAGAATAGTGCTATTTGTGATACTGTTTTTTTAGATGTCAATAAGACCAATGTCTGTGTGCCATTTGTAAAGTGATATGTATATTATCTATAACCTTTTTGTTTAACTCTTGCAAGAGCCCCCAATTATATAAGGTAAAGGAAATAATATCGTTTAAGTAAGTTATCTAGATAGTTTCCATATAGTAATATATATCTAATAATCATCAACAATTCATGTTTGTCGGTTAGGGGACTACAGAGTAGTTAAATTTTAGGGCATCAAAAACCACTTGGCGCCCAAATTATCAGATCGAAATTGTAGTAAGTGTGTTAAAATATATAGTAACCCACGGCCCTAACAGAGCAGGCACATTACCTGCCATACTTAACCCCCCCTTCGAATATGGCCCAAAACCTGGAAATTAACATACATACAGGTTGGGCGTAATAAGGATACAATTCCGTCAGCTACGTTGATCAATCTGTTGAGTGTCAAAATGTAAATCAATATAAATTGAACACAGTACATTTTTGAAAAGAATAATTTTTGAATAAGTAACTTCTATGCATGATCTACACATATTTGTAAAAACTTAAGCTCAACTGCTTTTTTTCTTAATTTAGAAGTTTCCCATGTTTTTTGTTGAAAGATATAGAAATAGAGAGCCAAAACAATTTTCCCTGTAACTAATCGGTCCTAAAAATATACCACGTTCAATTTAAACAAAATAACTATGGCTGGGATTACATGTATGAATCCCTTTATATACTGTCATTATGACAAGAGTCGATTTAACTATTTCTTGACAAAGTCGTATTGTTATGGATTTATTGAATTATTCATCTTGTAATGTTATTCAGAACGGTGCTGGTGAAGTAATAAGACAAGTGTCTCATTGCAAAACTTCAAATTCCGCCATGTAAATGAAATTTTACATATATTATATTATGTAGCATTCTCGTGAATGATATCTGTTTCGACTCCATCACGAATATTTAGAGTACGAACTGAATGGGAAAAAGTGATTTTCATATAATTCATTGTTTATATGAATGTATTCAATATTACTGGAGTTTTATCTCAACACCAAACCGTTATTTTAATACGTATTTCGATCACCAAGTGATAATCTTCGAGAGGAAGATTTGACTAACCTTTAGATATATGAAGGTTAGTTACTATAAAACAAATAATATTCGAAATAGAATCTCAAAATATTCATCTCTCCTAACTACCTACACTGTAGGTTCTGGTGAATGCCTGCCGGAAAACAACTACTTCCCCGGCTAATACCACGCTGGATATTGAATTTTTCCGACAGACATTTATGCACGATACTCTACAGAGGTTAGTCTCTCAGATGAAGGTTTCATACATGCAATTGAGTCGCGTTGAAATTAATCAATTCCCAGGCACTTTGCTGTTTGGTTCGGATCTATTCTGCACTGATGAGAGGTGATACCTCGATATCGGTCTGTAGGAGATCTACTCGATTAATATCAGCATGGTCCTGCTGCTGGAGGAACGAGAAACATCTGCGAGATTAACCTTGGTGAAATATCTTGCATAAATGTCTGTCGGATGTAATTCAATATACAACGTGATATTAGCCGAGGAAGTAGTTGTTTTCCGGAAGGCATGTACCAAAATCTACGGTGTCGGTGGTTAGGGAGTGATGAATGAATTATATTGCGTGGTGTTCCTATGGATGATATCTGTTTCAACTCCATAATGAATGTTTGAAGTACTGAATTGATAAAAATTATTTTGCGTTTACTCAATTCAATGTTTATCTGAAAGTAGTCGTGTCGGACAGTAATGTTTGTGAAAGTAACTTTTTTGCATGATGTACGAATACACATCTTTGTGAAGAGTTTATTTTGAACTCAAATGTTCTCTTCCTGTCTTTGGATGTTTTCCATAATTTTTGTATAAAAATATAGAAAATTCGAAAAGCTTTCATCCTATGAATCAAATGTACTTTAGATCTGATGGAAACCCTTTTCTCACACCAGAACTAAAGCACTGTCTCTCAACGCGCGTTCCTTTTAACAACATGGTCTGGAGGTGACTATAACTCTAAATTTATATTAGCCGATAACATTATTGGACTGGCAAAAAGGCAGCTTCTCAGAAACTTTAAATACTTTGTATTTGACTGACTTGGCACGCTTGATTTCATTGAGAGAGGTGTAATTCAGAAAAACGCGACAAACTGTTTTTCAAATCAATGTATAGGTAAAAGCAGTGAGCTGAT
>WOGR01011811.1:0-10426 GCA_015342045.1 Leptinotarsa lineolata | reverse complement strand
GTTCTGATTATTGGAGTCCTTGGTGGAATGATGTCCTCTCTACTCTCGAATCTCAAAGTCATACCGGCTTGCCGCACTAATGCAGATGCAGAAGGCTGTCATTCTTGGCTCATTGCGTTTGCTGAGGGCAAATGATTCTCGGACCCGATGATCACTTACCCCACGGTCTGGGGAGTGGTCGTTGGTTGATAATGCTAGCGCGCCCTCTCGAATGTATCAGGGCTTCGGAGGATTAGGGCCTGACCAGTGCACACTACGGGAAATATTTATTTACTTCTCTCGTTAAAAAGTATAAAAATTCCCTCGACAAAATAGTACACAGTAACAAGGAAGACGTCCTTAGTGTGTAAAACATAAATATAATACATTACAAATTCAAAAAAAATAATATTATTTACAGTCCAACATACAAATGAAAGGGTAGAACGTTTTAATGAAAGCTGATCGGCTAGGGTGAAGAATTATTGATCTGCAAAAAATTCATTGATGTTATAGCAGTTTTTTTGATAAGATTGGCTTTCAACACAGAAGTGAATTTACCTGTTCCAAATGTCGGTTCCATTAATACAGGAAATGCTGGAATACACATGATTTGTCACAACTGTACAATTAATTATAATTTCAAATAATTTTCAAGCGTATTTCCAATATTCAATTTCCTACTTCTAGTTGATAATTAAGTTAACAAAAGTTTCTGTGAATATTTTTGAAATTATAGAACTGTTCCCATTATTCACCTAGGTGTTTTTTGTTTTCATTATTTACCAAGGGTGATGAATATTGATTCTCGTTAGGGGAATGGAGTAAATAATAGCAATTTCTCAGGTTAGTAGTGGAAAAAACACATTTCTCCGTTAACTAAGACTAACGAGGTCTTAATTTTCAAGGTTTGATTCCTAACACAGGATTGCTCATGTTTACCTTGACATTTGCATTTGCAGGCAATGGGAATCCTTCGGGTTCCTCTGTGGGTGCTAATAAGGCTGGCCGTACACAGATCTGGACATTTTGGTTCGAGACAAGTTGTTTTGAATCAAAAAATTTCTATTGTTTCTGGCTTCCTGCACACAGGTCAAAAGCACTATGAAACCTCTCTATACGCGCATGCGCTGTTCGAATATTTGAAAGGAATTTGTATCGAAACGTTATTCTAATGGTTGGAGTCAAAATATTCCGAAACGGGGCTAAATAAAATGTTTCGACTTGTGTGATTGATGACCTATTCATTTTGTAGAAAATCATATTAAATATAGAATAAAGATAACTTTTGTCTACTTTCTACTGAGTTTATTATTCGTTAAGAACGGTTTCGATTCATTAAACTATTTTCAAGTAAGTTCTCAAGTCACTCAACTGAAATATTTGGGTATGTTTGATATTTGAAATGAAATATTTTCATTGAAAGAATTTTTATTTTGCCATAGGAAAGGTCATATTGGCGATCAAAACCGATAAAAATCAGTTATCCTGATAATCGTACCTGGTGTATATTGAAATCCAAGAAATTTTATTTCAATTTAGCATGATCTCAGATTGTCATGTACTATCAGAAATTCCAGCGATTTTTACCGAAACTTGTCGCAAGAAAATAAGTGCATTTTCTTCAGGAAGATGAAATGTAACTCCAAACATCTGTAAAAAAAGTATCAAAAGTTATGAAATGGCGTCTATTGGGATTCTTTGACGTGTTATTCCACTCAACGTCACACATTGAATTCAACTATTCCCATTATTATCAAACCAAAATGTTAAATTCAGTCAAGAATAAACTTTTGTAGATAAATCATCACCAACTTGATTCAATTATCAAGCTTAGCACTAACGGCACTCTCACCATCCGTTTTCATTAAGAAACGACAACGTAATCTTGTTTCCTTTTTATTTGTGTACAAAATGAACCAGATAAGTTCAGGTTGAAAAACAACTCCTGGAAGCTTGATGAAAAATGCAGAGTCATCTAATTATAAAGTTTTCAACAGTGAACTTTCATGATTCTATTATCAATATGCCTAATAGTTCATTGAACAAAAGTTTCAATACGGTGGTGACTCTTTGATTATCATAATGAATTTTAATCTGCCACAATTTTGACTCTCTTCTAAGAATGTCGAATATATCTTCATGGATATATTATACAGGGTGATTTTGAATGCGAGCTAGATATACTTCTTTCGAAGAAAAGTAATAGTGAGTTGAAATCCGACAGTTCTGTTAGTAACAACTTCCTTACTTCAAATATATTTTCTTGTAGACTTGTCTCTTCTCAAATCTATTTTTCAATGTTGATGTGTGTTTATTCAATATATTTATGTTTCACTGAAAATTAGGTAGATACCTATGAATTTATTCAATGCAGAAATATTCATAAAAGTTTCTCCAATTTCACTCCACGCAAAATTTGTTAATTTTTATACACAGTGTTTGGAATAGTTCGGCGAAAAAATATTACATATTCCAAAAGTTTTGTTAACATGGCTTTGTTATGTTGACCCATTGTAGATTCAGTGACTCTTCTTGCGGTATAGAAATATAAATCTCCCCACTTAACATGGGACCTGCAACTGGATAACTGAATATGTTATTTTTTTTCGGTTTGAAATATTTCTCATCATTCGCACTAAGTAAGCCGCAAGAAGTAAATAATGAAGAACGTTCCCTAATCGAGTTCGTTTTTTCACAAATATATGACCAAACTTTCTGAATGTACAAGTAACTGTATCAGTGTCTCGATTCTGCGAATTATAAGAACCTTTTCGTTGCGGATTTTTTTTTCATTACTGCAATGAGTTTTTCGCATGTCATCAATTCCAATCTAAACAAGAGTCCAATTGATCAGTATCATGGCAAATTCTCAAATTGAACCCTTCAGTGGTTTATATTGAGCAGTAACCTTTCAGTTTTCCCTTTATTACACTTCAGTAGACTCGATTGATTCAGATTTGTTTATTGTTCATTCAATAAATTCTCCAAGGTTGAACACAAAGAAGCACTGACTATTCAACGCTGACCACTGGTGAAAAGAGTTTTTCGTGGCCAGCATTTGCCTTCTCCTTCTTGAATCATTTGCTCTCCATCCCCACACTTGTATTCTATACATCATAGTGGGTTCACATACTCGATCATATATAATTTCAACACATTTTTTCTTTACATTCCTATATCTCCACCTGTCTACCTTCTCGTTTTGTCGGCTATTGCCGTAATTGTTTTCCATACTTCTTTCATGTGATCGATAAAGAACAGGTCCTTATCGACCACAATTTTGACGTATATGTTGGAATTGGCCGATACTTCATGAAAATCCATAACTAAGGTATTCAAAAATTACTTTATTATGAGATTTTCACTAAACAGTTTTTCAAGAACGCGTTTAGTACGTGGTCCTGAACGTGAAATGAAGCAAAAATTCTGAAAAGTTGAGAGAAGATATAAATGATATGAAACGGCAAAATCTTCTTATAGGTTAGCGAAGTGAGTGGCCTGAAAGATGAAGTAAATGGGGGAACTTCAGACTATTAAAACTCATCTGA
Organism: Leptinotarsa lineolata; assembly: GCA_015342045.1. Taxonomy (NCBI): domain Eukaryota; kingdom Metazoa; phylum Arthropoda; class Insecta; order Coleoptera; family Chrysomelidae; genus Leptinotarsa; species Leptinotarsa lineolata. The sequence continues at coordinate 6,896 of WOGR01011811.1, read as the reverse complement.
AGTCAAGAATTCTTACCAACGAATGGAAACTGAAAAATATAACTTAATGCTTCATGGCCTGAAGGAAGAAAGGAAGAAAAGGGCAACTCTCTTGATGATGTCGTTGGAATATTCCAATCAAAATTAGAAATTCATATAATCGGAGCGGCAATCAGGAACACTTTAAGGGTCGGCAAACTCGAAAATAACAGAACTAGACCACTTGTTGTTGAATTTATCAACAATAGACTGAGGACCGAGGTTCTTAGCAACGCTAAAAAGCTGAAGGGGACTGGATTGTTCATAGCACCAGACTACATACAAGAGGACTACCAGCTGAGAAAGTTCCTTGTTTCTCAGCAGAAAGTTGCGCGGGGTAACGGACATGAGGAAAAGTGGACAATATCATCTACACCTATGAAGATCTCCAAAGAAGATTGAATAACAGATCGGAAAAAGAAGGTGGAGCAGGTATAAATAAGGAAGATACAAACAAACGTGTCGCTGAGGACTCATTGGATTCAAACAAACAAAAAAAATATCAAACCAGTTAGGTCTACTATAAATATACATCAATTGATAAATCAATTCGAAAATAATAAATATGCTGAATCATTTCAAAATTGGTCACTTTAATGTTAGATCGTCAATACCGAAACTACCTGGTATGAATAATTTTTTTACAATATATGATTTTTATATTTTCTGCCTGAGTTAAACTTGGTTATCGAGTAATACTGATAGTGGCATGTGTAATATAAATGATTATTCTTTCTTAAGGAATGATCGCCTACAATGGAGGGGGGAGTCGCCATGTTCATGAAAAATAACTCGAAACACAAGTTAATACCAATAGAAAACGATTTAGAGCAACTCTGGGTCAACGTGAAAGTATCCAAACAAAAGTTTGCCGTTGGAGTTGTCTATAAGCCCCCAGACTATTCTGTAGCGGAATTCATCAATACCTTGGAAAACGGAATAACAATCTTACTACCGCAATATGATGATATACTTATTAAACGAAACTCATTTTTTGTGAAAAATAATTTGATTTTACGCAGTAACTTATCAGGGTAAACTATAAAGTTTGCCCTTTTCACACCGGTATGAAGTTCTTCATTATAATTTTTATATTTTTCCAGACTCTTGAAGGTAAAAATACCCAAAAGAAGATCGATGATATATTGATTTTAGGAGATTTTAACATTGACATGCTGAAGACTGGATCTCCAGATCAAAATGAGTGACATGCTCGAAGGAATGAGACTTATTCAGTGATTCGATCCACCAACAAGAGTTACCATCTCCTCCATGTCTCTGATCGACTTGGTCATAACAACAAATAATGATGATATTCCAAAAAGTATTGGGGTCATTCTCGCTAATAATATTCCTGATCATGATCTGATCAATATGGACTTAGAAATTTGTAACCATCTGGCACCGATTTATGAAACCGTTAGAAATTTCAGAATTTTCAAAAAAGCTGAATTCTACAATGCCATAATATCTTTTTCTTTCTATCAGATATATGAAATCGTAGACATTAATTACAAACTCAAACATCCTAATGATAATATTCTATATATTTTCAATATATATGCCTCATTACGAACCATGAAAATAACAAAACTCTATGCTCCTTGGATGACAGACACCCACGACTTTTGATGACTTTACGTGACAAAGCTCGTTCAAGATGGAAAAAATCTTAATGAGAGGCTCATCATGCCTACTACAAAACACTCAGGAACTTCACAACATTGGCATGTTGAAATGGAAAAAAAACTTATTTCCAATACCTATTCCGTCAAGAAGGGGTGAGTAGGATATGGAAGGATCTTCGAAATTTAGGAATTAAAAAAAAACAACAAACAACAAATATTACATCTCAATCTGACCAATGTAAGTGAAATTAATGAATATTTTGTCAGAGGGATCTCTGCAGCTCCAGCTGATCAAAATTGATTAGATATCACTCAAACAATAAACATTAGACATATGGTCATTTTCAGTTCCAGTATGTCACTGAAGACAAAATCCAAAACACATTGTATAGTATCAAGTCTAATGCTCAAGGATCAGACGGAATTGATTTGAAACTACTTTTTATGTGCTGTCCTCATCTGATAGCATTAATTACCCACATTATCAATATATGTCTTTCTATTAATATATTTTCTCAAACTTGGAAAACATCAATTGTGCAGCCCATCCCAAAAAAAAATTATATAACAGAGCTGAAACATCTGAGGCCTATCAGTGTTCTTCCAGTACTGTCTAAAGTATTAGAAAAGGAAATGGATCATCAATTGAAAGAATACGTACTACAATGTAACATTTTACCTGAATGCCAATCTGGATTTCGAAAAGGGTATAGCTGTGAAACAGCTTTGTTGCATATCACTGATACTATTTTGACAGGAATTGATAGTAGAAAAGCAACACTTTTGATTATGTAAGATTTTTCTAAGGCTTTTGACACTTCAGACTATGCGTTGCTTTTGAGCAAATCAAAATTCATTGGTATATCAGATCAGACTATATCCTTTTTAAGAGCTCACTTGTATGGTCTTTATTAAAATGACAAAATTGGTAACAATATATCATCTCCACTAGAAATATCTAGTGGTGTCCCTCAAGGTTCAATAATTGGCCCACTCTTATTTGCACTCTACACTTTTGACTTGAAAAATTCTATCCGGTACTATGAAATCGATTTCTTTCCCAGACGTTAATGCTGCTATTGAAAAAATGAATGAAGGTATATCCTCTCTCATGAAACTTTCGCAAAAACATTTATTAAAAGTGAACACTGAAAAGACGTACTCATAGATGCTCACTAGAAAATTTCACAAAATTAATCGTAGCAAACACATAACACCTATCAAAACAGCAAGAAACTTAGGACTGATCTTCTATGATGATTTACGAATCAAAACACATGTAAAAAATAATCGTCGTCTGGCATTCAGAAATTTGAAACTCATATATGGTAACCGACATTATTTGAGCAGGAATGTGGAAGCGATTCTTTGTGATTCATTGGTGCTTTCAAGGTTCAACTACTGCTCATCGGTTCAACTACGGCTCATGGTCCATGTTTAGACCATGAAGATAAACGACGAATACAAGTTATGCAGAACTCATATCTAAGACTTATATTTGGTATCAGGAGAGGGCATCATATATCACATAAACTGAATGGACTCAAGTGGCTGAACATGCAGGATAGGTACAAACTTCATTCAGCCTGTATATACCATAAAGTAATCACAAACAAAACTTCCCCATATCTACTGCGTTACGTTTTATTCCGAGAAGATGTTCATAACATTGACATTAGGTTCAAAGGAACCGTTACTCTACCCTCTCATCGAACTAACATATTCAGACGGTCTTTTTCGTATCAAGTTTCACTCATCTATAATTCTATTCCAGCTGACATAAAGAGTCTAAATACAGCATTATTTTTAAAAAAATTCAAGAATTTCTTATTGCTGGCTCAACCTCATATGTGATTCGAGTTAATACATTAAGTGGATCGATACTACTACCACTAATGACTTATGGTAATTTTTTTATACTCATTGCTTGAACTTATTTTATATCTCTCTCTTCTTTATACTCTCTGTAGCTTTTATATACTGGAAGTTTGGCTTACTTGCTCGAAAAAACTACATGCATTGTAGTGCATGATACCATCTGATATTCGGCGATTTTCCACGTGAATATCTACTTTGTTATTGATCGTATGTGTGGAAAATAAAGACCTATTATTATTATTATTATTGACCACATAACAAATGGGCGCAGTTGGTAGGATCTTGGAAAACGCTGACATCCAAACAGCGGTAGTCTCCATACTTCCGACAAAAAGAACAACAAGCACCAACCTCAGTGGACAAGACGGATTCTTCAGCAACAACAAATCCGCATAAGTGGTCGCCGTTGCCGTCCGTTGTGGAAAAATAACTCCACGAAACACGCGTGAATCGTCGAACGCAGCTCATCTTGCTGTAGCCCGAGCTCATGAAGTAGGATTTCATCTCGCCACACCAACCACCCAGAAGCCATACGACCAACAAGAATAGCATCAGAAACTAAGATAGGGAAAAGCATGAGTACAATTTGAATTATCATCATAATTGAAATTGAAATTTTTGATCAACCCTCGTTCAAATTTCAAATCATAAAGATTTTAAAATGGCTCAAAATAACGAGCAACTTGAAACCTACAAACTTTCTGAATTATTTTCAATTATTCCCGAATATGATGGTGATTCAATTTCGCTATAAAAATGCTTGCAACTATACCGGACGCATGACCGTAGATCAACAAAAAACATTACTTACCATTCATATCAGAAATAAATCAAGAGGAGAAGCTGCTCGATTGATAAATTCTAGAAACCCAGGAACTCATCAAGAGATCAGAAATTTATTATATTCTCACTTCAGTGATACATGATATCTAACGTCAATAGTTCAAGATCTTTAGAGAATCGAACAAGGAAATGGAGAAAATGCATTGACATTCTTCTCTAGATTGCAAAGTCACAATGCAAAAATGTTATCTTGCATACAAGCATCAAATTTGACCAATGAACTATAAATAGCACAATCAGTACTAATAGACACGATGATACTGAATTCTTCATTTACAGGCTTAGAACCCAAACTTGATCACATAATACGAGCAAGTAATCCAACGACGATGCCAAAAGTAGCTACTCGAATAAAACGGTGCTTTTATATTTTGAAAATCAAAAACTATATACACTTCCACCTCCAAATCAGAGTCAAAGTGAACCAAGACAAATGCCAAACACCCAAAAAAATTTCCAAAGAAATTATACATAAACTCAAAATCCAGTGAGACCCATCAAAAATCAAAATTTTCAACAAAGTTTTCAGAAATCACAAAACTATCAACAATCATATATCCTAAGATAAAATTTCCAAGTACCACAACGTACACAACCCAATCGAACAAATCAATTTAGACAACAGATTTACGGTCAATTACAAAACAAGCCCACAGTAATTCAGGAAAATCTTCAAAATCCAACAAATAATAACATGAGAACCCATTATTTCGATTGAAATGATTATTATGGCGATGATGACAAAAATGAATATTTTTTTAATGTCAACCAATATCAATATGAGATAGAGCATGTCTATGAGGATTTTCACAATACCCTGTGTTTAGACAACCCTCCTATGTGTATCTAAATTACCAACAACCCTTTAGGCAATATCAATCCGCAATTACGACACACCCAGTATGCAGACAAGCTATTAATAAACATCATGCTTACCACAATCAATGGCGATAACTGAGAAATTTGCGGCAGTCATCAAAACGAATACGAGTCCCGTTCGAACAATGAACAGAGAACAATTATTCGTATAAGCCCGATTCTAAGCAACCTGACGAGAATTATACAAAACGATTCAAAGAAAATATTGAGATAACCGGAGTAACAAGAAGAAACGTAGCAATAATCTTTTGGCAAAACTAGAGTTGAACATGAAGTTAATGTACACGATTTAGATATCGATTTTGACGGAATTTTAGGATGCGATGAACATTTCGAAGGAGTAGTAGATATAAAAGATCCACAATTAAAATCGAATTATGGCCCAATTCGATTGAGAAAAGCAACAGAAAAGATTGTAAAGCAAAAACCAGAATTGAAATAAAATCAGAATAAAGTCACTCTTGACCCTGAAACATCAACTGCTGAAATAAATGATGTTTTTGAGTATGACCCCGATAATTATAAGAAGAAAGATAAGAAAAATATAGGAATAGAAACAAGATAACCAATAAAATAATAAAATCCCAAATGCAACAGCAGGACAAAAATTTGATGTAAAAAATAGTAGATCAACAAAAAAAAATATCCATATTTCATCAGAATATTCAATGTTTGAAAAATGAGTTGCAAGAATGTGAAATCTACCTGAAAATGTTAAACTTATTGCCGAAAGTAGTCTGCTCTACAGAGCATTATTATAGCAAGGAGGATATGAAAACCATGCAACTTGAAGGGTACCACATTGCATCCGCATTCGCAAGAGGAAGGAAAATCCATAGAGGCTCCTGTATCTTCGTAAACAAAAAAATGCGATTTACAGAAATCGAAGACATCAAACAGCAATCGGTTGAGGGACATATCGAAGTTTCAGCCGCTGTTAGTAAGCTAAATAAGATAGTAGTACTATGTATATATATAGGCCCCCGACAGGTGATGTAAATTTATTTTTTGAAATTTCAGCAGACCTTTGCACCCTTTGCCTCAGCATATCCAGCACATTTTCGAGGCTTTTATAGATTGATAGAAGAAACGCACATCTTCATCACCAGTTTCTGATCTTATAAATATGGAATAACAAGAAAACGCCGTATTCTTGAATAACTCCGCGACTATCCACGTTCGTCGAAATCTTCGATCACACTTTAATTTTCTTCATTATGTTCAAATTTGTATTCGAAAAAGTGCTGCTACACTTCGTTTTCAACGTTACGAAAATACTGCAAGAAAATACAATTTTGGATAGTACCGCGGCGATTACGTACTTTTGTGATTCGTTTCATTGGGCCATTCATCATTGATGTTTTATGTTGTCAATTTACTTGCTTTTGTCTCGTTCATTTTCCTCGATTGTTACCGTAATTCATTATGGGTCGACAAGGTATATTTTCTCGTTTTGGTATTCGGATATTAGGTGAGGTATATGAGTTCACCGAGATTCCGTAGTATTATCTCCTGTTAGAATTTTGTTACAGTTTCTATCAATAATATTGACAGAAAATAACACTGTCAAAACTATATCGAATATTACCGACAGATGGAGGTTTCTTATTCTTCTCTATACTTCGTTTTGGTGGAAACAGGTCTTCGTGA
>WOGR01011810.1:0-10426 GCA_015342045.1 Leptinotarsa lineolata | reverse complement strand
TGAATGTATTTCACAATCACGATACTAAGTTATTTACACAGTCACCGTAACGTCTCCATTGGGATCTTCTGACCACAAACTCATTTCAATGTTGAGTGAATTACCAATAAATGTTAGGGAACAACCTAAGCCGCGCAAAGTTTGGCATTACAGATCTGCTGAGTGGGAAAATCTTCAAGACCATTTCCGAAATTTTCCTTGGCTAGATGTTTTTCCTTCTTATTGGAAGATTACTCGCGTTCAGCCTACTCCCAAAAAGGGTAAGTAGAATCTTCCAAATAACTATAGACCAGTCACTTTGCTACCAGTGATATCAAAAATCATGGAGAAATCCGTAAATCACCATATCCTTAAATATTTGGAAGGCCTTAACATCTTGAGCGACCATCAATATGGCTTTCCGAAACAAAGATCAACAAGCGACCTTCTATCGCATGTCACCCATATTTGGAATGACGCAGTCGAGAATCATGGAGAGTCAAGAGCTGTTGCGCTTGCTATTTCTAAGGCCTTTGACCGTGTGTGGCATGAGGGTTTGCTAGCCAAACTTCGATGTCTTGTTGGCTCATTTTTGTGTATAGCTCTCAAGTTTCCTGAAAGAACGTTCCCTACAAGTGGCCGTCGATAGATATCTCTCAAATACTTTTACAATCAACGCTGGTGTTCCCCAGGGATCCCTATTGTCTCCAACCCTTTTTTTATTGTATATCAACGACTTATTGGAAAAAACGAAGAATCTAATATATTGCTTTGCTGACGCCAGCACACTTGTCTCGTCATTCCATCTGAATACCAGGAAATCGGTTGCGGATGCACCACTTCACCGGCAGCAAGAGGTTGCATATCTTAATGAGGATCTAGAAATAATTTCGAATTGGGGTGAAAGTAACCAGGTTCAATTCAATGCCACGAAAATCCAGGCATCGGTTTTCTTTAAAAAGGTGAATGTTTTTGAACCGGATATAATAATATCAGGACAAGACAATTCCGCTTTCTGTACACACTGTATACACCCCAGCAACTTTTGATGCTTTATAAAGCTCAGATCAGACCTTCTTTGAAGTATTGTTTTCATGTATGGAGCTTCGCCCCTAAACATGCCCTGAAGCTACTGGATTCCATCCAGAAAAGAGCCATCCGCCTAATTGGAGACGCAAACATAACTTGCAACCTTGATAGTCTGGAACATCGAAGAAAAGTTGGAGATTTGTCCCTCTTCTATAGAGACTTTCACGGGAAGTGTTCAAGGGACTTGGCATATTTGATTCCACCAAGAGCGGTGCATATCAGAAATACGCGACGGACTGTGGCTGGTCATCGTTTTGAAGTTCACCCCAGTACACTTCGAACTTCGCTGTTTAAAAACTCTTTCATTTGGAAAACTGCGTTTATGTGGAATAAACTTCCCGAGAACGTTTTTCCTAATGGATTCAAATCCAATGTGAATCACTACTTCCGCACAGGCACCGCTCCAAGAGTGCCTTAAGGTTTATCCTGTAGTGCTTGTGTTTTTTCCTTTGAAGAAAGAGTTCGATTGGGCTGTGCAAAACGTCAATCGTTCAAATTGTGGGGTACCCACTTTTCGAGTTTTTTGACCTTTCCCATATGTTTCAAACCATCAAAAACCGCATGGCACCTGACACCCAGCTCTTTCACCATCCCACGCATCGTTTTTTATGGATCAGTTTCTACCAGTGTCCTCAAATCCTGGTCGACCACTTCGAGGCTCATCTTCGAGACTAAAATCTCCGGAACGAAATTTCTCAAACCAACGTCGAACAGTGCTTTCATTAACATTATCACTGCCAAATGCCTTTGGTTCAATTTGAATTCGTAGAAAAAAATTGGATGAAATTCGTCTAATATCATACATATGCTGGAAAAAATTAAAATTTGGAAAAAAGTCAGCATCGATGTATATAGTACAAAATTATCTATCGGTCAGTACGAGTATAGATAGATAGATAGAAGTTTATTGATCAGACACCAATTAAACATTGGATTGGCATGTCATTTACTTATTGCTGGAATAAAATATAAAAATTAATTATGTCCTTGAAATATAAGAATAATTATATTAAACTATCCAATAGAATTAAAATCGTCATTAGGACTCTGACACCACATCATGAATTCCTTTATATCATTGAATGCATTCAGGAACAAAAAAGATTTCAGTTTAGACTTGGATCTGGGGACAGGTTCGACTGGTTTTTTAATTCGTGTAGAAATTCGTGCCTGCATATTTTGGGGATTTTTTATAATTTTTGTATGTGGTTAGTTCAATTAGTCTGAATTGTTTTTTTTGCGAGTTTGGTAGTTATGAAATTTTAAATTTTGCAAGATACTGTTTTTGTGAATGTAGGTGTGAATCAGAAGTTTGTATAAATAAATACTCGTGAAAGATAGAATTTTTTTCTCTTTGAAGATATTTCTGCAGGATTCTCGATAATGCAAATGGAACATCAGGCGAATTATCCTTTTTTGTGCTAAAAAGACTCTGGTATTATCGGTGGCCAAACCATAAGCTACAATGTTATAACTTAACCTAGAAATTTGCAACTTTCTTGAAATATTATTGTCTGATTATTGATGTTTAGTTGTTCTGTGGAAATTTTTCCTGTTTTGGGTCTCTGGAATTGAACCGCAATAGTTTTGGAATAATTTATGATCAATCGATTTTCTTTACACCAATTATCAAATTGGAGAAAAACGTTATTTGTTTTTCTGAGTAGCTCACGTGTATCTGGGCTGGATACTATTATAGATGTATCGTCAGCGAACATAAAAACCTCTCCATCATTAATATAATCAGGAAGGTCATTAAGGGGCCGAGAACGCTCCCCTGTGGAATACCAGTGTCGATTAAGTGATCATCGAATGCACGTGACAGGTCGAAGAAAAGTCCAATTGTGGATTCTGTTCTCTCTAATTTTTCGTTTATTATTTGTATGAACTCTATTGTTGCCGTTTCAGTGGAATGATCTTCTCTGAATCCATGTTGTTTTTTATTCAGTATATCAAACTTACACAGAAAGCTCAGAAGTGCAATATGTCTGTAGTTCATGAGGGACATTGGGACATTTTATCTCTTTTTTTGTAAATAGGTGTCACTGACCATATTTTTGGGCGACTTGGAAATTGTCCTAATTCAACTGATTTATTCAAAATGAATTTTAAGTGAGGTGCTATGTCTGAAGCACACTTTTTCAGAAGATAGACGGGGACTTCATCTTTTCCGGTAGATTTCTTGTTTTTTGAATCTCGTATTATTTCTTTTATTTCGGTAGCGGTGAAAGTTTCAAAGGAGAAGGAATTTATGAGTTGAAAACGCGAAGTTGTGCAACTCATAGATGAATTATCATTGAAATGTGTTTCGAGTTGATCACTTACAGTCGATACAAAAAAGTATCCAAATATATTGGCTAAATCTCTTTCGTTTGAAATTATTTCTCATTCGTGGTTAAGTTCTATGTTTTCCGGTGATTTTTTCTTATTCAAGCGTAAATTTACTATATCCCAAATGGCTTTGTTTTTATTGCTGGAGTTTTCTACAAGATTTGTATAGTAATGTTGTTTCGCCTTCCTATCGTGTTGATTATATGACTTTTGGACTGTACTGTAACATAATAAATATTTTATGAGATATGGAGCTATAAAAACACATGGTATTAAAACGGATAAAACTTTTGAAACAACCTCATATTAGTATGATGAATGGGAGCAGGGGTAATCGAGGAATCAGCTACTTTTGTGATTTTTCTCTAGTGCACCAAAAATAATTACAGACCTGTTATTGATCAAAACATTTATTTTTTTTCCAAGGTGAAAAAAATCCATCTAAGGAACCAATATACCCCAGAATATATAAAAAGTTATATTATCTATAATCATTGATACAAATCAACACACGTTATTCTTAAATAAGCCTCATATCCCCTAAAGGTTCCTTTTAGTTAAAAAATCCTACCAATTATGTTTCAATAATTTTTCGTATATTCTATTTGTAAGTGACATTCATATTTCAGACAAAACGAAACAGTGGTTGTTCATCTCATTGTAAATAATGCATGAATAGACCCTTATATCAACAATCAATAGTTACACAACAATACAACAAAAAACTAAGGCATGTATTGACCACATCCTCAGAAATAATTTTCTTTTACCATGTTAATAATAGTGAAGCAATAATTTTATAAAGTAAGTGATAACAATATGAAACTGAAAATAGAGGATACTAACTAGTACTACGGGTATTATATTCATTCTGTTACAAATACAGTTCTTGATATAGTAAATAGTAACATTAAGAAAAGTACAGAAGAAAAGAAAATGCTGGAATATCTTTGGTATAATGCGTCAATTGAAAAAGAGATACAGTGTATAAAGTTTTCATAAAAATTATTACAAATTAACTTTAAAGGGTAAATTATATAATAAATTATAGAAATAAATCATCAGCATTCGGAACATGATATGTAGGGTGAAAATAATACTTCACAATTCACACAACACTAACATTTAAAGATATCAGCTGTTTCAAGACATTGTGTCATCTTCTGAGCGTGTTGACCAGTCAAAATATAATCAACGATTAGTATCAAACCTACTATCAAAAAATACCATTTCAAGTCAACATCTATGAGTATGGTTAGGTTAGGTCAAAAGTGAGTGGGTCTATTCGACCCTCCACCGCAACCCACAAGGGTTTATTGTGGCTCACACCTATTCACACTCGACAAAAGAAATTCAGCTTCTTAACGAAGCCGATTAGTTTATATGGTGAGTGATCTATCAGGTCAGATGGTAGGAGTGAGGCTCTGCCAAACTCTGAAAATCTTATTGGTTCGCAGCGGGGCAGGCATAAAGTACGTGCTCTGCTGATTCATCATTATCCAAAAAAAGCGATACACACTATCTTCCGACAGTCCGAGTCTCTGCATATGATGATTCAAAGGACAGTCACATGTAAGGAGGCCTGTTAGTCATCGTAGTTCATCTCTACTGTAGTCCAACAACTGTTTGGTATTAAGCTTCGAAGGGTGAATGAACGTCTTGGAGTGAGCCAATCCTGAAAGATTTTGCCAGAAGTCCATAAATCTTCTTGCCATTCAGGTGTTCAAAGTTTATTTGGAGTTTGAGTAGAGGTTGGTTTTTTCGAAAAATATTTTTAGAAAAGTTGCTGCCAGCGAATTAACTCTTTGCCAGCGCCCCCAAATATTTGTATCATTTCACAAATAAAAATATTCAGTAATTCGTACTTCCTACTACCTTTTATAATCCTAACATTTTATAATCATTTGTATATGCGGAAGACCGGACTTCGATTCCCCGCCGGGCCACCGTGCTGGGTAATCGCACGTTAAAAGGTAAGGCCTCGTTAATCCATTGCTCGCACAAGTTTCGTCTTCTGAGGGTTGGCGTTGGTCAGCTGGTTAACAGAACGAACAATTTTAGAACAATTTTAGAATTTTTTTTTAGCTCGTTTTCTCTAGTCATGGTTCCAGCCGTGGAAACCTGTGTTCTCAGGTACTTATCGGAACTTTTAGCCTCCATCTCCATTTCATTGATAGGAAGTTGTGACAATTTCAATTGGCAAGTTCTTTGTGGTTTGGGGAAAGACAATAACCAGAAGAGAATCAACCTCACCGATGAGACTAATGAATGTCCAGTGTAGATTTTAGCTGGCCCACGAAACTGTCCATATTTTTTTTTGAGGACAAAACACAAGCACTACAGAAAAATCCTCAAGGTGCTCTAAGAGCAGTGCCTGTGCGAAAGTAAAAATTCACGTTTGATTTGAATCGCTGGAGATTAAATTCATTTGGAAACCATTCTCAGGAAATTCATTCCACATGAACGCAGTTCTTCCAATAAAAAAGTTCTCAAACAGAGAAGTTCAAGGTGCACTAAATTGAAACTCAAAATGATGAGCAGCCACAGTCTGTCGCGTATTTCTGATATGCACCGCTCTTGGTGGAATAAAATGTGTCAAGTCACTTGAACACTTCCCGCGAAAGTACAGAAGAGAGACAAATCTCCAACCTTTTCTCGATGTTCCCGACTATCAAGTTGTAACTGATGTTTGTCTCTCCAATCAGGCGGATGGCTCTTTTCAGAATGGAATCCAACATCTTCAGGGTATGCTTAGAGGCGGAGCTCCATACATGAGAACAATACTTCAAAGAAGTTCTGATCTGAGCTTTAAAAAGCCTTAAAAGTGGCTGAAGTGTATACCGATTTCTGGTTTGTGTGGCATCTAGACATTTCATTCGTTTGACTTGTGTCAAAAGAAATTGAGAAATGTCACAATTTGAGGCGAGATTTTCATAGTGAATACATGTTTTGAAAACGGAAAAAGATTATTTTTCAAAACTTTAACCACTTAAAAAAGCAAAGTGTCAATATTCAGTTTTTTTCAACTTTGTAGGCAAAAATTTATGAATACAAGTTACTGACTAATTGGACTTTCCAGAAGTTAATATTACGCAGTAACTTTTCGGGGTAAACTTTTCAGTTTGCCCTTTATTACACTTCAGCAGATTCTCTATTGATTTATCTTTTATTTTATTCAGATTGTGGAAGGTTATAAACCCAGGAAAACCAGTACAAAAAAAAGTGTTCCAAGCTTTCGAGAAGCAGCCAGCAATGTCAGCAAGATGATTGTGCCAAGATGATTGGTGTTCATTTCAATCCTCAACAAACTTATCGAAGCAGAAAGCGGAATTGTCGTTCCTGACATTATTTTATCCGGTTCGAGAACATTCAGAAAACCGATGACTGGGTGTTATACATACGTGTTAGTATAGCACCCGAGTACTCCTCAAAAATTAGCGAGTTTGTGTTTTTTCTGTTGCAATAAGAAGCTAAAAAAATGTATACTATATATGCATCAGGTGTCATGGTGTATTCCACGTGAGTTGTTACGATGAAATTGCATCAAATACATATGAAAATAATAATAAACTCATATGTAAAGAATGTGAGAGTTCTAATATGGATAGTGACAATAACAATGATGAGTTCTATTCTAAACTCATTGAAGAGCTAAAAATTGAAAGTGTCCAAAAAGAAGATAACATTGAGAAATCAAACAAAAAATATCAACTATAATACGAAGAAGCTTTAACGATGGAAAATAATTTCTTGAATAAAATTAAAGGGTATCCTGAAAACATTCGCAAGTGCAGGACAGTCTTAATGATCTGAAATATGTGAATAACGCCCAAACTCAAACAGAACAAAGAACAGTTCTCCAAATAAATTCTAACACATTGGTGACTAATGGTACTGATGCTTCTACCCAAACTGACGAATTGATTGTCAATACAATGTTGCCAAATGATGATCGACAAAATGAGGAAACCAATGAAATAAAAAAGAAAAGAAGATCAAAAAACAATTAATAAATGGAAAGAAAAACACGAACAAAGAATGCAGATGTCTCTAAGAAAGAATATTGAAAACCGACGGTAACAAGGGGACACAGGAATGGAAAACTTTAGTCTGAACACATTGGGCCAAGATGGCTTGCCCACTGTTGATTCAAATAATGATTTTGAAAGATTTCTCAATATCTCGACTGTATTAGACTATGATAATACACCAAATACGAAAATCAACCAAATATCTCTATTGGAAGGTCTGGAAAGTGCACAAAATGCTTCCGGAGAGGCAGCCAGAGATTATTTTAGCAAATTTTCGAAAACCTTGCTTGAGGTCTTTTTTCTAGAGCCTCAAATATATCATACCAAATCCCAATAGTTCTAAAAATGCAGGGAAAATTCACGTAGCGCTTGAAATGCGACATGAACATCAATTTCAATCAAAATTTTAATACTTTCCACTGCAACCCGTTTTATCTACTTGTGAACTCTAAGCACTAGATATCCTGCAGCCGTTGACAACCTGAAACTTGTATGGTCCTGAACTCATGAAAACCACCAGAAGATTATAACTTTCCAACAACTCCATCACGAATATAGCAGCATACGAGTATATACAAGAAATAAAAGAAAGACGTTTTCATGGAACTCTAGAAGCGTTAAGGAGATTACTTCTTTTATGGGAAGAGTCTCATTTTCCGAATAAAGTTGATATTGATTTACGGTTATCTGAAGTTTAATCTCCATGAATGTGAGATCTCAAATGAGTAGGAGTCGTATTCGCAATTGAGGAACTGCACACAACGAAGAAGTAGATAACAAAACTAAAAGGGTAATACCAAAGTGCATTCAATTTGGTGGGATCATTTACCAATTTCCTGTGAACTAACCCATAATTCAGATCTCAAATGGTTGCAAAACTTTGATACAATTATTTCATTGTTTTACCAAATAGGGGCCTCATGTTCTTTCGCCTTTTTATAACAATAGTGATTGTCATTCATTGATGAAATTCTCAAATAAAAATGACATTTATTGACGTTGTAAATTGTAGATGTGTTTATACATGAAGTATACCATAACTTTTCTGTAGAAATCAAAGTTTATATTCACCTTTTCCGGAACTCATTTTTCACAATTTGAAAATCTGTTGACGATAATCACCCTATTTTCGAAAAAATGACCTCTAAACCTAAGGCTTTTGTAAGATTATTTTGTTTTATCAAAAAGGTCAATCATATTTTCATATTATATGACCTACTTGTTTAATGTGCGGTATTTGGGCGGTTTAATGGACAATAAGTCAACTATGGGTGAATGATTTTCTAGATTTTCTCTCGGTACCTCAGAGAGGTACTGTTTCTGAAAATAATATTTACGTTATTACTTTTGAAGCACTTAATATTAGCAGTTAACTTTTCCACATTCGTAACAATCGTAACCCCGCCAGATGTGACGATTTTATACCACATCCAGAGTGTCTCATAATCCTTAAAGCCGACGCGACGTCTCTATCAAAAAATTCTTTCCAATAATTCTCGTGAAATTCACCGGAGCGTAAAAAACACCTGACCTATTCACAAAAATACCGCGTTAATTCCACATAGTGTGAGGTTAGTGATTTACTACATAAGCTACTATTTAGTGCTGCTTTTTCACAGAATAACCATTTCGAATGCATCGAGTGCAGGGCCGGACCGGTTATGGGTTTTCATAACGAGAATACTCATTGAGGATTTCACCCAAAACAATTCTACTCACAATCAATATTAAATTTTTTTTGCGTAAATACAGATTTTTTGCGATAGTCAATGGCCATAAACTGCGGTCACTTTGACAATTCTGTTCCTTTCCCCTCTTAGTCCAAACTAAGCAATTACGCGGTACGTGGTTATTTTTTTTTCCTTTTGTACATAACTATGGTAAAGTCTAGAGCCCCACTGAAAAATTGTATTATCATTATAATAGTCAAATTGAATCCTCTGTTGTGCCAAATTTATTCAAAGGGTGCATGCAATTATGTAGAATAATCATGTGCAAATGTGCCAATAAAAATCCCGTGAATATCAAATTTTAGGGTACACGAAATCGAATGAAATTTATATGCCGAAGCTCATATCAACTTGAAAAAAGCTTATAAATATATCATTCGACTCTAATAATAACATAGGTTAGATGTGAACGATATGTTTCGAAATTATACTATATTCTTCAGTTAGAGCCAGGATATACTTAGGATAATGGCCAGTAACGAAGTAATGAATTACTTCTCAGAAAAAAATTGATGAGTAGTAAATTGATATCTGGTTAATATATTGTATTTATAAAGAAAAGCTAATACTCTTTTTTCACCAGTTTTTCTATGATTTTTGAGAGTGTTGAGAGCATGGAGATGGGTCTAAAGTTATTTGGATCTTCTGCATTACCGCCTTTGAATAAATAAATTACAAGAGCTGTTTTTAAACACGGAGGGAATTTTCCAAGGGAAAAAGATTTATTAATAGCCATTACTGGTGTATTCAAAGCGTAATCGGGAAGGTTATTTAAAATTTTCACTGAAATTTCATCAATGCCCGTTGCATTTTTGTTCTTGCAAGATTTCTTTCAGCTCTAATAAATTTGTGTCTTCAAAATGAAAGTTATTGGGCATATTCACATTATTTAAATAATCCATTGGATTTGAAGTAGGAACAAGGGATGAAGTTAGTTTTGTGTAGTAAAAATTATTGAGTGTTTCTGGATCCATATTGACGTGTTCCGGAATTGAATTTGATTCATTTCTTAGACTATTTACTATGGCCCAGTTTTCTTTGATTTTATTATCAGCTTTGTTTATTCTGATCCTTTACGTGTTTAATTACCCGTCTGTATATTTGGCGATATTTGTTGAAAAAAGTTATGAAGAATTCATCGGAATAATATTTTCGAATTGAGTGTAGTGATCTCAAGTTGGTCGAAGAAATTGTTATGCCAGGTGTAATCCACAATTTATTTATTTTTTTTTAATCTTTATTTTCAGCTTGGGAAAACATTCTTCA
>WOGR01011809.1:0-10427 GCA_015342045.1 Leptinotarsa lineolata | reverse complement strand
TCCGGAGTTGTCGTCAATAAGAGAATGTGTATTCGGCGAGTCTTGGCCTACACCGGCCGATATGAAGGAGATGTCTCCTAGTGATCTGTCCACCTTTCTGGAAAGGAGAGGATGGACGATGACCTTGGACACCGTATAGAAGTAAACACAAGTGAGTTCACTCTCCGCCATATTCGAGTTGAGATCTCCATTTCTCATTTTACGCACAGCCTATGTATCTAAGGCGTGAGTGAGCCAAGAATAGCTCTAGCCTGCACCTTCCTACCGCACTACACGCCGCCACAGCCTGGCAAAAAATGGAATCGTGACCCGATACATCAAAGACGCTGACCAGGAGTGCATCTACTTGTTGTATACTTCTATACGGTGCCTAGGAGGACAACTCCTCGGGAGGATGTACAATGGGTCATATGTGGCTTAAGTGCTGTGGGCCTGCACTCACCCTCCCTATTCTGCAGACACAGAAACAGATTCGATAATAGTTTGAAATGTTCAGAAACGAACAAAAAAGTTGTGATAGCCTTCTACCTAACAAGATTGATGTTTTCAAACGAAAAACATACTTTTGAAGATATCGAGGCTACAAATGTCGCTCTCTAGAAATTTCTAGAACAGTTCAGAATAATCAAAACTATTCGAAAGCATTCTACGTGGAATATTGGAAAAAGACTGTGAGACCTTTAGGAAAATCCCAAAATATACCAAGTCATTGTGAAATAGTTGAAGTCTCGAGTACTGTGGAAGTTTATGGAACATTGTGACTGAAGTATGTTCGGGTAATAAGGCTTGTAGAAATGCAATTCAAAATGATTGCTTGTTGGTGATGATTCCAAAAGACAATCTTGATTTGAAAAGTCCTAACGAAAAAATTTTCAATATGGATGAGAAGCTGAATGAGTATATCCACAGTGTATCTGATCGAACCTAAAGTGTTTCTATCGTAATTCGTGTTATCACTGGGTCATATTATCGATGAAATGCGAGAGCTTGTAAATTAGACTTATCCGTTGTTGAAGTATACTGTTCATCTTCAAACACCATATGAACTTCAACTCCTTGATAAATCCGTCTATCGATCATTTGAACATCACTGGAATGCGCAAGTTCTTTCTTTTATTGAACATAACCCAGGAAGCTTGTTTTAATATTATCGTCTCAAATATCTGGTTCAAATGCATGACTCCCAATAACAATACAAATAGCTTTGAGCAACTGGTTTGTATGCATTGAATCCGCAGGCTTTTTGTTAGTCGTGAATAAAGAAATAAGTTCAACTATTGTACAATTCAATCTTCCCTAAAGATATTACTTGAATTATACAAGAGATGGTGAGCCCAGGAGCAAAAATTGAAACAAAACTCATTGAAGATGTTGACATTTGTGTATGTAATGTTTGTAATGTTCCACTCATTCGTGTCAGATATATTTTATTCTTTTATATTACTTTTTTCTTCTTCTTGGGACTAGTTTCTGCAACTATTTGTATATTTGTTATTGATGTTGGTGGTAGCAATGAAAACGTTTATCATCAGCATTAATAATTTTTCCAATATTACCTGTAATACCTCCACCTTACGAATATTTCAGATTTTAAATTTTCAGCTCACAAATGACTCGAAAATACAGCATCTCCACCATCTCCATACCAACGAGCAATTCAATAACAGTATCGAAGCGGCACGCAAAACTTTCTTGGCGATTCCGGAACAAATCTCTTCGGAAGCGGAGAGATACATAACAGGTAACGTTAGGTAGCAGAGTGGCAGTTTGAATGGTAGTTTACGTAATTTAATGAGTGCTTTGCAACTTTTTTTATCGACCTCTGCTAGTTTATCACGGCAGACTCAGTTCGAGTGAGAGATTGCGAAGTTTGAGTCGGAACCGCACTGAACGTCTTTCGAACGTCGATGAAAAAAGTGTTTGCGGAAGTTTTAAGGGATTATGAGATCTATAAATGAGCTTATGTCTCCAGAGTTAATTCCCCATTGAATGTCTCCTTATACTTTGGAAAGCTATTTATTCAGATCGTGAAAATTTCTCCGTAATACAGTTATATATGTTTTGAATCATTTTTCATAATATGTGACATGAGAATTCATTTGAATACAATTTCACTGAGCACAAATTCTTATAAAAACAACGCCTCTCTATTATTACGTTGTTTCAAAAACTTTGTCCAGTTTCATGAGTCTACTTGAAACTGTATAACCGCTGTATTCCGTTAAAACGAGTTGGATATTGAAATCCCTGACTCTTTCGAACTCACTGACAGTAACATAGGCCTAGAGAACTCTGAGAGGTGCAATGCACGCCAACGTGTTTCTTTGATGATTTTGGAAAATCATCTCATAGCTTTCGAGGACACTGGCCATTGACGTCTCCTTGCGGAAATGCGAGGCCTTTCAAAGCGGAAAGGGTCGTCGATATCAAAATCTACCGCCGCCCTGAATAAGGTGTTTTCGAGTTTACGCTAATTCAAAAACTTCTTTATTTCGGGACTGAATGCTCTCCCGAATGGTTGGAAGGTTCAGATCTCGTCTTATGTTGACGTTCTGTACGTACCACGGAGAGTTTGTTGCCATCCTTAGAATTTTATTCTGGACCCGTTCCAGTATTTCGATATGAGTTTTTGCTGGCCCCAGACTCCTGAGGCGGTTTGAATATTGTCTTATGGAGTAAGACTTTGTTCTTAAGACTTATTTTGCTTTTACGATTGAGGAGAGAATACAAAATTGTGCAGTCCTCGCACTCGTTTTCGTCTTCACGGTTTCGATATGTTTTGCCCAGGTGAGTTTGCGATTTATAATAAGACCTAGATACTCAACCTGGGGGCTCCAGGCGATTTTTTGTCCAGACAAGACAACTCTGAGTTGCGGATGGGCGTCTTGCCTACCTAGCGCTATCGCTTGGGTTTTTGCAGGGTTCACCCGGATTTTCCAGTCCAGGAAGCATATCTCTAGCGCTGCAATTGCAGTCTGCAAGTGTGCAACGCCAAATTCTCTTGCCATGAAATGAGACATTAGGGCGATGTCATCTGCATAGAGAGAAGCCTCAACGTGATCAAATCTTGGGAGATCGCTGACTTAGAGGTTGTGGAGAGTGGGCGAAAGGACTGCTCCTTGCGGCACTTTGGCCTCTATATGTCTTTCCGGTGATGGTATACTGTCCATTTCAACTGTGAAAGTACTTGGAATTGTAATAACACAGTGAATACTTATTGAATTTAATCAAAATATACATCTTCTGAATCACTTTTGCCAACGTAACACAGGTTGATTAATTCTAGAAGCATAAAAGTTGTGTGCTTGGAATTCGATGGATTCGACGAAGGCAATTCGGTCTGGTCCTGATTGGTGAAGGCTTCACCAGTAAGAAAGTCATCGAAGTGTAGTTTTCAAGTTTTTTTTTATGAAAATACAACTTTTTTGTCGCTCAGGTTTTCTTCATATCTACTTTCGTTCTCGAGAAAAAAATTGAAGCCAATGCAATAAACACGGAAAATTTACCAGGGCAGATATTTTAACAGAGTAATTCCATGTGCTGGTACATTCAGAACGCTACATGCAAGATTATATGAAACTGGGAGTTTTAATGAAAATGCAGGTGGCGGAAGACCAGAAACTGTAACAACGCCTGAACTAGAAGAAGCTATACTAGATGCGATAGAAGAAGTTTCTTCAAATAGTACTAAGAAAATTGCCGGTCCAAGCTCTACACACTCGAGATTTTCACCCTTAATTAATATTTTACAGGTGGTGGATTCATACGAAAGCACACAATAATAACTTTTTCCAGATTTTTCATTTTCGAGCAAAGCAAACTCATCACGTGATGCTAGTATGAACTTTCACAATGACCATTTTTGGGCCGACGAAAATCCCCACGAAAAATTAGAGAAAGTCAATTTCAGCAACAATTTTACTGAACGTTTTGGTAGAAATGATTGGTGGCCATCTAATTAGCCCATTTTCTTTACCAACAAAATTGAGAGGTGAATCCTACACAGAGTGAAATCATTCACCCATTTTGTTAGAAGGAGTGACGGTACTTTGTAACGAATATTTCGTTACATTCATATATTCCACATGTTATCTAAAACACCAATAGTTTAATCTCCACAATTTCGACCATCTTTTTACTCGGTAACCGGTATTATAGTCACTGCTGCCGATGTCTGACACACGCAGGAAAGAGAAGGCTTTCGTCGAAAAACGAACCGATTCGATCGCGTCTGTCAAGACATCGGCAGCAGTGACTATAATACCGGTTACCGAGTAAAAAGTTGGTCGAAATTGTGGAGATTAAACTATTGGTGTTATAGATAATATTTGGAATATATGAATATTACGAAATATTCGTTACAACTCGAGGCAACATGTGCTTGATGCACGACGGGACTCCACATAACCTACCCTAATCGCTGGATTGGATGTTCAGGAGCTCAAAATTGACCAGCTTGCAGTTCTGATACGAATCCTCTACATTTCTAATGATGGGGTCATCTGAAGGCTCTTGCTTATAAAACTGCTTTACCAGATTTGGATTACTTGAGGAATCGAATAATTGATAATTGCAATGTCATAAGTATTTTTGGTTTCTATTTTATGTTGTCCATGGATTGTTTTTGAAAGTGTTTATTTTTCTCGAAAACAAAGCTTGATATGAAGAAAACACAGATGACAAAAACGTTGTATTTTCAGTTGTTTGATCTAATAAATAAAAACTATAGAAGAAGTCGATGGGGTTTTTGTTTTCTCAATATCGAATTGTCTCGAGCTTCTGCAGTGCGTGTTTAAACTTTATCGTCAACAAAATGATGAATTCCACCACCAGAATGCAAATATCTCTATCGTCAATAAAATGATGAATTTCACTTCCAGACTCCAAATAATACATATGATAGGGATAAATATTATATTGGACACAACACTGAACCGAATATTTTCCCTTCACTTGGGATTCCATTCATTTTTCTTTGCTGGGTTCTCATCTGCATATCAATTGACAAATGAATATGACTAATTAACGTTTTTCAACTGCCATTTAGATATATCAAATGAATTAAATTATAAACAGTGATTTACCAACACAATTTTTTTTTCATTCTAGACAGAGTATTTTGCGTAAGAATATCATTTCTAGTCCAAAACTCACTTTTTTGTGTGAAGATTCTGTTAAATTCCGTGTAGGGTGCAGCACCTGGAATAAATAAATCTCTAGAGTATATACTAACGTTACTACACACATCATATTGGAGTGGATTGAATAAGAAAACATAAGCAGCAGAACAATACAAAAACAGTTGAGTTTGTTCCAGATATGAAAGCCGTTTTAAGCAGGAAGCGCACCGAAGTGTATAAATCAACTCATGCCTTGGACGTCCTGACGAGAACCCTGTCAGAAACAGTGGAAAGAGGTCGAGAGGTCAGTTCAGCGCTAGTTCAGAATCTGGTAGATTGGGATGTGTGGAGATGGCTGGCCGTTTTAAGTAAGTAAAACTTTTTTTAGTAGTCGATATATTTTGCCAATAATAAGAATTCTAAACTCACACCGTGAAATTTTTTTTCTATGAATCTGACATCGTTCGAATTTATTATTGGAACCCAGTCAGAAGAATTTTCACTCTTCAATGAATAATTTTCTCGTAATCACAGTGATTATTTTACGATACAATCCAGTTTCCTGTCGATACTGTGGAAAACTCGGGTTTGGGAATGAAACGATAAGATACTTATTTTATATTCACTTCAATGAGATGAATGAAAACACTTTCTTGTCTAATTTCCACTTAGTTTATTTATTCTTACGACCTGTTTTGGGGATTTAACCCATTCCCAAGTAGAGTTTTCACTTGAGAATAGGTTAAATCCTCGAAACCGGTCGTAAGAATGAATAAACCTAGTGGAGATTAGACAAAAAGGTGTTTTCATTCATCTCGTTGAAGTGATTATGAATTTCCACAAAATGAAAAAGGTATCAATAACACAGATTATTGTATATTCCAAACTATTTGCCATAAAAATCAAACATCGTATTCATACATATTCGGATATTCGAGCTAATATACAGGGTGTTTCCTAACTACGGTACAAAACTTCAAAGAGTGATACATTAAGTCGTTTTAAGTTTTCATGAATATATGTCCGGAGTTGCTTCGTTTCTGTGAGACAGGGCATTGAAGTTGTTCAACAGAAAACGTTATTTATGAAATATCACGAATATCCTTACAGTAATTTGCTGAAGTTATTTGACGTAATAAGGCACTTATTTAGCCCAAACTAGTCTGAAATTATTAGGTCCAGTGAAATCTCAGATGATAGTGTTGTAATATCAGTGAAATTTAGAGTTATCGATCAGTAGTGATAACATCATGAATAATTTCACAAACGCTGAAATGGCTGACATGTACTTTATTTATGGATCAGCAAATGGAAATGCGGAAGAGGCACGAATGATTCACCAGGATAGATATCTCAACACAGTGATTCCATGTGCTGAAACATTCAGAACGCTATATGCAAGATTATGTGGAATTGTATGTTTTGATAAAAATGCAGGCGGTTGAAGAACAAGAACTGTAACAACGCCTGAAATAGAAGAATCTTTACTTATCTGATAGATTTGGCCGTTACTTGATAGAGATTCATAGTAATTTCATAAACTGCACCTTACGATTTGATCTTCCCAAACTTTATCAAACAATATATAACGACATGTTTTGCTATTACAGTAGCTTTTTCGAGTGTTATTTTCTCAACCTAATATTTATATCCCACAAGTACCCACAATCTAGGCTACCTCTACAGGTAATCACTCGATCAAATTACCTAGATCTGAGGTACCTCCTCAATTATGACTATCTGGAGCATATATATTACATCCTTAGTGATACTTCATCGAGTTTTTAAGAAAACAGGTTCAATAATGTTAATCTATTCAAATCCAGTTGGTCATTTATTAGAATTTTTGAATATTAGGGTTTATTGATTTCCATTGCTTCTAAATGATTCAGTTTCAAACCTTCATTTTCTATGTGAAAAATATCGAACTCTTCGTTGAAAATATGATTTTTGCTAAAAGATGATTTGAATATATTGGACTTCTTTTCTCATTCACATAGCTCATATGATTTTTCTGAATACAATTTTTAAATGTTTTTCCAGCTTGACCAATGTATACCTTAGAACACGTTCCACACTCCAATTTATATACTTCTGATTTCTCGAATTTGGATGTTTCGTCTTTATTATTTTCAACTAGCTTTTCCAACGTATTACTTGTTCTATATGCAATTTTAATATCTCGTTTACTCAAATGAAGTCACTTTTTCTGTTATTTGTCCAAAGTACGTTAAAGTTCTGTAATTCTGATTTTGATCGTCTGACTCATCAATAGGAAAAATGTCACGAATCACTTCTGCGTAGACTTTTTTGGAAAGTATTTTGTTCAATAATTCAGCTTCAAACCAATTGTTTACTGCAATTCACTTGATTATATTGAGTTCTGTATTGGAATTATCTATTGAAAGAGAAACATTGACTAATCTGTGAATCATGCTATTATAAGATGCTACTTTGTGTTGTTATAGATGAGAAGAACCGTAAGGTATAGTAATATCCGTATAGGACGTTTTGTGATAAATCGAAAAATCATATTTGTTTTTCATTCTAGTAATTGTTGTTCAAAAAATTGACTGATCTTGAGTTGTCTTCTTCTACTCCAATAGTAAATTTAATGTTTTTTTTAAATTTTGTTGATATTCCTATGAAAATTATTTAACTGTCTTTCCTATGAAAATCATTTAACTGTCTTTTAGAACCTGTGAAACATACCAAAACGTCATCCACACATATATACAATACAATACAATAAATTCTCAATCAAACGATATTTAAAAATCGACTTCTCTAGGTTATCCATGAATATTTACGTAGTAGCATCTTGTGATAGCATGATTCACAGATTAGTCAATGTTCTTCTTTCAATAGATAATTTCAATGAAAAAACTCCATATCATCAAGCAAATTGCATTGAACAATGGGTTCAAAGCTGAAATAATGAAGAAAATACTTTCCAAAAAACTCTACGCAAAAGCGATTCGAGATATTTTTCCTATTGATAAGTCAGAATATCAAAATTATAGAACTTCAACGTACTTTGGACAAACAACAGAAAAAGTGGCTTCAATTTTGAGTAAACGAGATATTAAAATTGCATATAGAACGAGTAATACGTTGGGAAAGCTAGTTAAAAATAATAAAGACAACACATCCAAATTCTAGAAATCAGGAGTATATAAATTGAAGTGTGGAACGTGTCCTAAGATATATATTGGTAGAACTGGTGGAACATTAAAAAATCGTTTCCAGGAAAATCATATGAGCTATGTGAATAAGAAAACAAGTGCAATATATTTAAATCATCTTTAAGAAGAAAATCATATTTTTAACAATGAGTTCGATATTTTACACATAGAAAATGAAGATTTGAAACTGGTGAGTTGAGACTGGCCTGAACAAATTGTTCATTTAGATAATTTGGGGATGATGATTGATATAGTTCCAATTGAAACAAGTATATTTTTGGGGTATATTAATTTTTCAGGAAAAAATGGAGGCAGCAATCAATTGCAAAAAATTAACTCTAAACAAAGATGTGTAGATCATGCACAGAGTAACTTTCAGACACAAACTGAAAGAAAAGCCCTCTCAAAACAGCAACTTTCATATAAACATTGAATTACATGAAAAAAAACTACTTTCGAAACAAATACTTTGATATGAACAATACATTATTCAGAAATCACTTCTCTATTCTGTTTGCATTCCGAATATTCGTTATGGAACAGGATTGCTACACACTATAGTGAACTAGTTGTTGCCCGTGGCTTTGTCCGCGTAGAATTTGGTTTGTCATATCAAGTTTCGTGACAGACCATTTCAAACAACCCAAAACTTGAAATTTTCAACTTCAAAACTGGCAAACTTCAATAAAATATTCAAACCCCTATTTTCTCCTTGGGGGTAGAAAGTCCTGATTCCCTTTATTGATGCTCATTTACGCTATACAAAGAACCTACCTGCATATTTCAAAATTCTAGGTTCGGTAGCTTCGGCTGTACGTGTCAGTCAATCAATAGGTACTCACCTTTACAATATTAGATAGCATCACCAAAAAAAAAACTGAAAAGATTAGAATAAAATAGACTGGTAATCCTACTTCTACTTATATCATCAATGCGTAAAGTTCATCAGGATGGGATGGATGAATGTAATGTATATATTTACGTTTTTTACTTTTTCACGCCTACACAGCTCAACGGATTCAAATGTAAATTAGTATATAGATAGATCATGACCTGAAACAATACATAAGGTAGGTTTCCATAGTAACGCGGTAAAACAGCGGGAAACAACTAGTATTGTATAAGTGGGTACCTACTGATTGACTGACACTCAGATTCGACATCGAGACACCGAAGAGTGCACATCTAGCTATAGCTAGAAGTTTAGTTCTAAAGTGACAAAGTGCCAGAGTAAAAATAACAGTGAAATAATCATCGATAATTCTATACAGAGATTGAACAATCAGAAAATAAAATTAGTTCTTCTCAGGACTACAGTGTGCGTAAGCGCACTTAAAAATTTGAATTCGACGGCAGCAGGAGAGAGCCCGGCAAACAGTCCATGCACAATGGACGAATTCGGCCGGGACATTTCCGACAATGTGAAGAAAGATCACGATCCAGAAGAAAAAGATGTAATTGTCCTGATAAAGGAGAATAACGAACTATGGAGTTCGAAACTCAAGTATGAAAAAGAAGTAATTCAACTGATGGAGACAGTCAAGAGTCAAAAAACCCAGTTGGACGACCTACAGAAACAAGTGAGGGAACTAACCCTTGCCCTATCCAGAAACGCCACGACCGCGGAACCTGAAAAGGAGCTCCAGGTAAGCAGCAGCAAAAACTCAGTCATTGCAGTAGGGGAAACAGCTCCTGAAGAAGGAGTCAGTAACCCGCAGCCCACGAAACCCAAAATATCAAAAAGGCCAAGAGAGCTCGACGTCAGCTCTGAAAAAGAATCTGACGACGATTTCACGGTTGTGGAGAAGCACAACAGACGAACGAGGCGACGCTTAGCAGCTGAACGCCGGAAATCCGAAGAAGAATGTGGAACAGCAAACTGTGTCCATAAAGGAAGTTCAAGTTGAGCCAGTAGTGCCAACTGAAAAACCAAATCCGAATGCGAGTGTTTCAGTGTGGCCAACAGTCAGGAGCACTCGAGTTCAAATACGAACACCAGGACCGGAATCGAACACGAGTTCAGTCCAACCCACATCAGACCCTTCAAAGCCACCGCCTGTCGTCTTGCACGACAAGACAAGATGGACTTCAGTTTCGAAAGAACTGGAGAAAAGGCGAATCA
>WOGR01011808.1:0-10427 GCA_015342045.1 Leptinotarsa lineolata | reverse complement strand
GAAGATTCCCACATTTTTGTATCAAGATGGAGTAGTAGAAAGCCAAAAACTTTCTTTCCCAAAAGATTAAACACTCCTAATAAAATATAACCCCTCCAATATAAGGAAACTGATTCATACAGAAAACCGAAATGGAAGTAAATCAAGAGAAATTAGAAAAAAATTGTATAACTTTCTTACTTGTTTCTTGTTCGAGAGCCAGAATAGCGTTACATGTGCCCAATGGTAATAACTAGCTCTGAATTTGAGTAGGCAAGAGTGTATTAGGTTGGGTCTTGATGATTTTTAATAAAAATTCAATTATAAGTGCTGAAAAGGGTTACCAAATCGAAAGCTCTTATCTGGACGCCATTTACAGATAGCAATACTGTACCACATTTCAACACTTGTTGCTATAGACCAACTTTGTTACACTTGGATAGGAGGCACTTCCAGAATACCAATGAAACAAGGAATATGGTTTACTTGGGAGTTTTAATGGGGATTTGCATTCCCAAATTTGAAATTATTTGATTACTCTAATAACTTAACTAATGTTAAAATTCAATGGTCACAAAATAAAGAAATCAGGCTGTTAATGTTTGGAAATATTCTTCTCCTTCCATGAATTGATGGAAGTAGCCGTTACTATGTGTTTTGAGAGATCATCATGAAAAATGAGAAATGAAAATTTTCTATATTTTTTACCACTTTCCTTCGTAACTAAGATTACAGTTCCGTCCTATAAGGACATTTTCAAAAAAAGTTTGAAAATATCTGCAGTAATCTTGGTTACGATGATAGTGGTAAAAAACATAAAAAAATTTCATTTCTCATTTTTCTACTCTTTCCAATGGTGGCCCTAATATGAATGATAGAAAAATACAGGGTCGTACCCTAGGGTTTAATGCACGAAACCTTACAACTTATGATGGAAATCCTATTTCCAGAACCATCAAGAAAACTGAAGGCTATTGTTTTACAATCCTCTAAATAGACTTTTCTGATTCTTGAATTCCGGGATTCCAGCAGTAGCAACCTCAGACCTATTTTTGCAGTGCAGTGTCAAACACGTCCAAGACGACCCCCTCCTTGTGCCCAGTTTATTTCTGTTTTCATGCTATTAGTGGTGCTGATGCTTTTTATAATTGTATGCCTCTCACGATCTTTCATGATTCTATGATCTCTATGATTTTGACGATTTTAGGATGTTAAGTTTTTTTACGATTTTGCTTGGCAGAACTCAAAAGTTGGAAGTTACTCTAATAGATGATCTTCAAAAATTTTATCTAAATCACTTCTACGTTTTCTCCATACGGAGCAATGCAAAGAAAAAATACCCTTTCAAAACTTCATTCTTCACACATAGAATCGGATCGGTTCAAAGTTCAAAAAATCCTCTCACCTTTTGAACAAAGCCCACCAATTCTAAGAATGACATTACTAAAAAAAAGTAGATATTTCTCTATATACCATTCACTTCTCAGTTAACGATTCACTACGACTACACAATGAAAATAAAGTCTATGACTGAAAAAAGAAGGACAGAACTAGTTGTATACCTTGGTGTTTGTGTGTTTCTATGGCTTCTAAATTCATTCTTATTGAATAATGGTTCGACGTTGCTAGCCTCTCGGTATTTTCCACCAGGATCTTGTGTTCCCCATCGGACAGTGCATGTTCAGTGACTGCATACTTCCCGGTCTGTCCCAATCGGCAACTTCGCTTGTGCTCGACTAGGCAGGTAAATGCCTCTTTTCGTCTGACCGGTATAGACTATACCACAGTTGCATGGAATCCTGTAAACTCCCGCTGATTTGAGTGGATCTCTGCAGCCTTCTGATTTCTATTTATTTGGAGTACTACTGTGGACTGCTCAGAATCCCAGATATTTGAAAATATAAAATAGAAACTGTATGC
The DNA here is from genome assembly GCA_015342045.1 of Leptinotarsa lineolata. NCBI lineage: Eukaryota > Metazoa > Arthropoda > Insecta > Coleoptera > Chrysomelidae > Leptinotarsa > Leptinotarsa lineolata. The sequence goes on along the minus strand of WOGR01011808.1, from coordinate 8,528 downwards.
AGTTTCTTTGAACTACTATATGGATGATTTTAGCTTTGATCGCTTGATATTATGTCGATGAGTCGAATAATTACTGATTTCTGGTCAATTATTTGGTTTTTAGTAAAATCTTTTAAAAGCATATCATTTCAACGCCTCATTTCTTGATAGTATATGTAAAGTAAAAAACGGCATGTTTTTTTGTTAGTGTATCAAAAAGGGTTATAATAGTTTTGTTCAGAAAACTGAACGTGAACGACGTATTTGTTTATAAAACTATTTGTATTTATGAAACCGTAGCAAATGCTATGGTATGCGATTACTTAAATTTGAGATCAATTAAATTTTGTGCTACTCTCATATAGTAACTCACAATACCCATATAGTAAATATCTGCCTTTCTAATTCAATTCTAATTCAATTCGATCACAGATTTCATCCAGACGATATAAAAGAAGCAACACTCGCTTTTTATAGACGCAGGAAAACCTGAAGTTAATATTTTCAGGTCGAAAATCAATAAAAGTCAAATCATCAATTCAGTAGACTATATAAATGTAAATAAACCATGTTTTTTGTATAGCCAGGAGCCTTGGTGTGTTATTTGATTCCGATATGAAGTTTTAAAACACACCAACACATTTATCCAACGAGCATTTGTCTCGATAAAACTTATATGCTATTGATGGAATCAAAAAATATGTGAGAACTCAGTGTTGGTGATTTTCGAATTGTGCAGATACTCTGTATAGGTCAAATCTGACGTAATGAAATACAAAAATTTCAGAAAGTCCGGAACTTTTGCTTGAGTCTTATATAAAGAATCAGAAAGAGAAATAGAAAATCTCACAAACTAGACAAAAGTGGGTGTATTAATATGAAGAATAGGAGAAAACTGCAAACTGCCTGTTTCTGTCACAAGATTCGCTTATATATACAGTTTCTTTTTATCGCTACAAAAAGTGACGTTCCGAACAGATGGCCATAATCACAACATCAGGTTCAAAGGCTCTTTAACACCCCCGATCTCCAAAACCGAGTTTTTCAAACGCTATTCAAGTTATCAGATATCAAAGGTATCAAATGCTATTTCTGAACTTATAAAAAAATGGCGACTCCGCTACTCTGCTCTTTTATCTTTTTTGTTCTGATAATTCTCTCTGATTGATTACTGACTAATGGGTGTTCATTCATATATAAAGATATATTCGTTCTTGTTATACTTTGAAGCATTTTTGTTGGTATCATCAGATAGTCAGAAGCATAGAACGAATGAAAAATACTTGAAAAGTTCTACAGCATCGAAAGAATTACTCATAGACATATTCTTACATTAACTTGATCGAGGATGACACAAGATACATCCGTTATGAAATAGCAGACGAGAAAAGACGTGATAAGTAAATTCAAGTGTATCATTTCATAGTTCTCGTAAGTTCGAAGCTTTGGAGTTCCAGGATCTCATGTGATATGCTTTTCACTCCTCTAACATACTCGTATTTATGGTTTTTCGTTAGGAGTATTTTTGTGTCAAAGTAATCATTCTCTGTAATTCATTTCAGAGTTTTTGTTACCAAGTCCATAAAGAATCTTACTTGTCTGCTGAATATGTTAAATGCTTGGTACTGAATAACGGTTGAATCTACATAAACCAGGAAATAATAAGTCAAAAGTGTTGAAAGTGCTTCGTTTACCGTAGTTCAAGTCATAAGTTCGGATTATTGATGAATGTAATTACGGCTTAAAAAACCTTCTCCCCATAACATTTTTCTTTCATGATCCACTCAGCTTCGTTTTTTTCCAATTCCGTTTTATAATCGAGCATTCCAATATGCGTGTCTATGTAATCTCCATAAATAATCTGGGAACGAGAACTATACAACAATTTTCTTACTCTCAGAAACAACTATGTGAAATCGACATGTATTCATAACTTCCGCCGACTGAATGAAAGCAAAAAGTGTTCAAAGTACTTGTGAAAAATATTTTGCCACATGATTGCAGCAAAACAGGAAATGGCTCTCGGTAAGTTATAGTAATGGGGCATGCAAAACTAATTTCTGAATATTTAAGTGTCATTATCAATATTATAAAAAAGTAAAATTTTGAGTCAATCTTACCACAAGTTTGAGTGAAGTAATCGGCTTCCATTTGTATTTTTTTGAGATTGTTGATCATCGGCTAGCATTTTCCAAAGAATATAGACTACTTCTATATTCCTGCTGAGTGTCACTATTTTTCGGGTTACAAGGCCGTTGATTGGAATTTCTTCCTGGAAGACGGCCTTCAAACTCAAGAAATAGTGACACTAAAACCTCAGCCACGAAAGCCTCAACTATTTAGTATTCCTGTTGTTTATAGAAAGATTTGAAATTTGGAGTAATATGGATTCAATGAAAACATCACCAGGATATGACTTATACTATAAATATTTCGTGATAACTAAAACTAGTCTTCTGCTCTTCTGTCGAGATATAGAGCTGTAGTTCTGGGAAAAGAAAATTATATTCTATAATTTCTGTTGCTGTATTGAATACAGCGATTAGAGATTTTTGTATATTTTTATGTTGGTACACTCGTCTCGAACATATGTCCACAGTTTCAGATGTTTAGTTTATTGGTGAGAGGTATATAGGTTGAAAGTGTTTTGTGTGTTTGGCGATTTTCCGCTATCGAAAAAATGGATCAAAGAACTTGCATTAAATTTTGATTGAGAAATGCAACTAAGTGCTTCAAAACACTTGAACTGTTGACAGTGGCATACGGTGATTGTACTCTTAGTCAGAAAAATTATTACAAGTGGTACAAGTTTTCCACACAAGGTCGAGAAAATGTGAACAACAACGCTCGCCCTAGACGCCCCGGCACATCAACAACCGACGAAAATGTTGGGAAAGTGACGGGATATCGGCATAAAGATTGGCTCATAGTATGCAATTTTTTTTTGGAATTTTGGGCATGAAGCATGTGACAGCAAAATTCGTTCCAAAACTGCTGAATTTTGACCAAAAAAACCGTCGCATGAGCATCGCTCAGGAATTATTGAATAACTTCAACGTCGTATCCAAAGTCCAATTATCCCAATAGAACAGCCCAAGACAAAAGAAAGCACGCCAGTTTCGATCAAATGTCACCATGCCACGATTACCGTCGCGTGGTGCATCAGGAGTTTTTGCCACATGGTCGTACGGTCTTGAAGTTATGCGTCGCTTGCGAGATGCAATACAAAGACAACGTCCGGCATTGATGAAAAAAAATTCATGGTTTTTGTATCACGATAATGCATCTGCTCACTTGTCATTGCATGTTTGGCCAATAACAACATCGTAATCATGCATCAGCCACCGTATTCACCAGATTTGGCTCCCCGCATCTTTTTCCTGTTCCCAAGATTGAAGGGACTCATGAAAGTAAAGCATTTTGTGACGATTGAGGAGTTGAAACTCGAATCGCTGACAGAGCTCAAGAACATACAACAGATCTGCTCAGAGGATTGAAAAAATGCTGGTACAAATGTATTAATTTCAGGGGGACTATTTTGAAGGAAAGAAAATAGAAATTGAATAATGAATTAATAATTTTGAGACAGTATATTCAACTTGATATAGATATAGGACTCTGATTGTAAATTTATGAGTTTCGTTCCTAGAAATGATTGAGAGGTGTTGAATTCAATTCAATTAATTTATTTAACCACATTATGTATACGTACATTTGCAGAAAGTCAGGATAGTTTGTGAGAAAAAATCTCTTGGGAATTGTAACTCAAATATACATCATATTGGGCACCTTATTGTTCAGGTCAACAATATCACATAAGTACATGCAAAATATAATTAATAATAATTTACATATGATTAACACAAAATTAACACATATCACGTGCATTAGGCACCATGCTGTGCATATCAAAAACATGTATACAGTGCATTTCTCCCCCTTTAATATTTTTAACAGGTCAACTCAAAAACTTGAAATTTGGTATAATGAAATTAATGCATGAATATTTCATTTTGAAGTGAAATTGACAAATGAAACATTCGAAATGGCGCCCAGATGGCGCCCAGACGCTGGTCGCCATCTGGGAAAAAAGTTAAATAGAAAGGGGGGTCTTGTGACTGATCTGATTGAAGCTCCTGACAAATGCTTCACAACCCTAGAATATAATGTCAATATCATCAACTACTACAAAATGGCGGAACTTAAAATAATTGCCTGAATACATTGACATTTAACTACATAATATGAGATAATGAGCTTGAGGTCAGTTCAGAAGATGCTCGAAATGGTTGCCTTGAACTTCTTGACATATAAACAGCCTATCCGATATTTCACACCGAACATTTTCGAACACAGTAATGTCAATATCTCTACAATATGGAAGCAGGTTTAGTTTCGTACAACTTTTGCTTCAAATAGCCCCATAAAAAAAGTTCAAAGGTGTCAAATATGGCGAGCGGGGTGGCCATTTTGTAGGACCTCGACAGCCAATCTAACGACCAGGAAAAGTAGTATCCAAATAGTTTCTTACTTATCTGGAGTGATGTGGTGATGTTCCATCTTGTAGGAATACAATATCCACATCGAATTCATTAGAATTCACTTCGACGATTTCAGTGATGAGAGGGTCAACAGTAGTTTTCAGCATATTCAAATACAGTTCCCCTGTTAAATTTTGATCAATAAATAGAGGTCCTGCAACATGGTTTCGCAATATTCCTGCCCAAACGTTAATTTTTTCTGGATATTGGGTATGTGTTTCCCGAAAAACGTGAGGGTTGGTATCACTCCAATAACGGTAATTTTGTCTGTGAACATTGCCGTTCAAAAAAATTACATTTGTCACTTAAACAAATTTTGTGAAGATAGGTAAGATGCTTTGCAATGGTTTCCGTCATGATTTCACAGAATTTTGTTCTTCGATCAGGGTCATCTTCAGTGAAGTAGAAGGAGACACCTCACAAACATTCGCGACGAAATAAGTAGACTTTTCAGGATTTGATACCATTTCACCAATTATTTGCACTTGCTATTCTTCTAGAATGGACGGATGACCTGGGGGCTTTTTGTTATGTACACTACCGGTAGATGTGAATTTGGATACAAGTTCCCTCAATTATTTTCTACAGATAGGACGATTCGGAAAACGTTCATTTTGAAAATTCTTTCGGTTACAAGAAAGTTACGTGTCGTACCGTAAATGAAAATCTCTTCAATTTTTTCCCCAATGGACGAGAATTGAACATTTTAGAGATTGTTGACGTGGTACCTTTCTATTAGTAAAACCGAAAACTAAATGAGAATATTCTAACTGAACAATGATGTTCATTGTCGTACTGACATTTATTGACGTTTTTATAAAAAAAAATAACTTAACAAACCTTATCGGGTTGTTGGAATTGCCATATGGCAGATATAAAGACATATTTCTAGAAATATCGGTATTAATGTGTTTGTCTTCTGGAAATTCATAAATGTTCCGCTATTTTGTAGTAGGTGAAGATATTGACTTCGTATTCTAGAGATGTGAAGTATTCGTCAGGAGCTGCAAATTGATATGTCACGTTTAATTTTTTTCTAGATGGCGCCCAGTCGCCATCTTGAAAGTTACATATGTCAATTTCAATTCAAAATGAAGTATTTATGTATTAATTTCATTATCCCAAATTTCAATTTTTTGAGTTGACCCGTTCAAAAAATAAAAGGGGGGATACATTGAAGAAATGCACGTCAACTAATCACAAAATGTACACGTCTGAACTGAACTGCCTGAAATGTAAAATGGTCAGTGCTATACCTGAGAATCCCTGATAGCATAGTTTAAAAATTCATGATGACTACTACAAATTTTCACAGAACAGACTTTATTTCAAATACGCGTTTCACTACGAGTATTTTTGATGAAATATCATATACCGCTCTTCATACATGTATTCGTCTTGAAAAGTTTTTTGAACAATGCGAGTTAGCGCGGTTCACAAATTTGACAAAACAGTACTAGCTAAGACACAGATCTATCCCACAGTCTCCATTTTCTATGGAAATTACTGAAGCTATTTATTCAATAATATTTTGAAGCCTTTTTCATTGTATCTGATACGGTTATCGAACATGGACTAACTTAACACAAATTCACAATTAACTGTGCAGGGAAAATTCAAGGATTGTGCAATCTTATTTGTTGCATTCCCGATTAACCACGCTGTATATAGTGTATAAATTTATTCAGAATACAACAAAATGTTTTCATTAATGAATATTAAACTCAAGCTTTCAAGAAACTAGTTAATGAAACTAGGAACGATTGAAATAAAATTGTTGTGTAGATTATCTCATGATGATACAATAAAAGACTATTTCTTTGAAATGGTCGGTAGAAACGTGCATTGCAGTGGCTTTGTATTTCAGGAATCAGGGCCACACATGTTGATCGGATGGCCGGGTTCAAAATCACCATCATTTCGATTCGGTCATCTCATTAGAACAAACTCATGATTACAGATATCACAAATATTCCATTATCGAATAACATCAAATTAAAAACTTTCAACCGTTAGATTTGATCTAGATAGCATAAATGGGAATTCTTCAAATCAGGTAGAAAAATACCATACAATTTATGAACATATACGATGAATATTGATCTTGTCATCGATACATACGGTGATAGAGAATCTCATGAAGTAGAATCTTTCAATATATATATTATTATGTTTCAATTAACATTGCTGCTTTGATGTATTGTGTGAAATTTATTTGATAGGAAATCTTCACGGTTCAAATTAAATCATTTATATATGAAAGGTACAACATACTGAAGAATATTGTTCATTCGTTTTTTAAATCTAATTTATGTAGCAATTCTCTTATGTTTAACAAAAATCTAGATAATTGTTTAACCAAAACCCATTATACATAAAGATACTGATATAATTGGTAATGGATATTGGTGATGAGACTAAAACATTAAAGATCGAATTCATTGTTGCTTTCATAAATGGATGCAGCGAACATGTTTTCTCAATAATAATATAATTAGTTTAAGTAGGTAAACCGATAACAAATGAAGGTTAGCTAATATGAAATCATTCCTACAGCTAATTAGTTCTTTGTGAATCACATACGTGTGAATATTTACTAATTGAGCTCGTGTTGTTTGAAATTGACGAAGATAAAAATAATTATAATTTTCTTCTTTGTAATATATCACTCAATATATTCTGAAATAATTTTCGAATCAGAAGTAACATATGTAATTAATTTCGAAACACAAAAAACAACAACGTCGATACTAACCTATGAAAAGAATATCCTGATTCAGATTCGTTGATGCTTTTAAACAGAGGAAAAAGTATAGCAACCTTCATAAGGAGGTGCTACTCAATTTACCTGAAATGTAAGGGTGGTAACCAACCCCATCGCCCGAAAAAATCTCCTCGTAATAAACATAATTCTTACTTTTTTACGAAATGAAATGGACACGTATCAGCAGGTTGTCATAAAAAGCAAAAATATATTTTTTTATGAAAGTTCTGAACGTAAATTGTACCTTAAAAACAATTTGATTGCAGTCCGCAAAAAAAGTTTTATGTATCGAAAATGATAATCAACAATACTATTCTTTTTTTTTCAACGCATGTAACACTTTATATATACAGAACCATCTAGTTACTAATATTAGAACTAATATAATCCTTCGGAACGCAACTGGACTTCATTCTCGTTGGAGAAATCCCCGATTCGTTGAGTGCGTTCTGTAAGCTTCCGTAGCGTGTAGCGTAATAATTCCGAAACTTTCGAAATACGTTAATTACAATATGTGAGTTTTGCGATTGTGAGGTAAAATTAAAAAAGTTTTAGTGTGGTCCGTGTTTGAAGACTTACGAGTTTCACATACACCAAAAGTATTTAAAAAATTCGGAACGCAGCAAGTAGACGGACTGTTTATGTCGTTTTAAGTTGAGGAAATCCCCGATTCGTAGGATGTTATCAGGAGCGTTTTACGACAGTGAATTAAAAAACACTTTGTGCTTTGTGTTTACTCTGTATGAGAGTAGAGTATTGGTTCTTTTTATGAACACTGTCTTGAAAACTTAACGAGAGAATAAATCTTGATTATAAAACAGAATTAAATAGGGTAAGTTTAATAACTATTTGTGACATTATAATTTGACCAATAATAGGTACGAAGGTCTTTATTTTTCTGAAAATTTAACCATTTCTTTGCCATAGTTTTTCATTTGCACCTTTCTTTCAAAATGTCCGTTCAGCCCGTGAAAAAAAAGCATTTGAGCGGTGCAGAAAAACGTAAAAAGCGGAGAGACCAAGAAAATAACCGTGATGAGGTATTAAAGAAGACGCAAAACCTTTTCCAACTTGGATTTGTTTGTCAACCACTCGAAAATCAACCTTTTCCGAGTACGTCTGCTGGGAGTTCGGAGGCGGACTCGGGAGATATTCTTAGCGAGTGTTCCAAACAGGCTAACCAGTATCAAGAAACAGCTACTTTAGCAGGTGCCGAGGCAAGTGAGGCTGAGAACGACGTCCAA
>WOGR01011807.1:0-10427 GCA_015342045.1 Leptinotarsa lineolata | reverse complement strand
GCTGTTCCTCAGTGATGTTCTGGAATGCCACCCTTACTTTATGCTCTAGTTCTTCACGAGTAGCTGATGTTGTATTGTAAACCTGATTTTTAATTGTTCCCCAGAGAAAAAATCTAGAATATGAAAAAAAATATTTATGTGATTAATATGACAACTCAAGAATGTAACTCGCAGGCCACTGAATAGGTCCATAAGTGCCAATCCACTTTTCTGAGAAGATTTCATTCAGATGTTCTCTTACGAATTGAGAATTGTGAGGTGGCACTCCATCTTATTGAAAATAGATATCAAGTTGGTTAGCCAGTGGCAAATTTTCAATGAAATCATTAATTTGATTTCTAAGGAATTGTAAATATCTTTCCGCAGTCAGTTGTCCGTCGAAAATTATTGGCACCAAAAGTTTTCCTCCGATACTACTCACCCAGCAATTGAAACCAAATCACTCTTGAAAATTTCCTCCTTGCATCAGATGTAAAATTGTTTGAGATCAGTATCTTTTATTATTATTATTATTATTATTATTGAACATATCCAAGTTGGTGAATCGGATTTCATCTGAATGAATAATTTTAAATGGAAAACACACATATTCTCTATATTTAGTCAAAAACCAGTCCAGCACGTCTACTTTTTTTCTTCACTGACGATGGAGTTATCGGCATTTTCTTCTGGTTCATTTCGCATTTTTCTTTCCAGTTTTGGAAAATAATGGCATGGCGACGATTAGGGAACCTCTGAGCATAAATTCGAGCTGCATCAGTTGCATTCTTTTTTGTTTCTCTGTAAATTAGCAACATGTCAGTTTTCTCGTTTCTAGTATAATTTGCCATATCTAATTATAAACTACACAACAAATAAATTTCTAAAAGTGACAGCATATTCATTAGCCATTTGGTTTCTTGCAATTATTCAGAAAAATATAGAAAATGAAGTGAAAGTGTGTGGTATCAAATTATTCGTAAGAAAATAATCTTTCACAAAAAGTCGATGAGCCACCCCCTTTCCATTTGAAAAGATCAAGTTGACTGGAAAAATTTATATTTGCGACTGTGAAATAATTCTTAAAACGACTATGAAGTCATAATCCTCACAGTAGTAGTTTTCCCAAGTTACTTGATGAAGAATAAAGCGATTTACATGATCCATGGCATTCTAGATCAAAAAATAACAATTTAAATGAAAATTATATATTGACAAGTGAAGTATTGTTAGATTTAGAATGTCATTCTCTATCGAAATAATTAAAAATGTATAGGATGTCTCATTAAAAAATCGAAAGTTGGGTTCATTTCCGGTCAAACCAGAAGTACGGCAAAGCAAGTAAATATTTCAAAAAATGTATATTTAATTATAATGCAAAACCTCTGAGTTTTGTTTTTCTATCTCCATTAATAAAAAAGTTATAGAGGTGAGCCACTTTAGAGAATCACCCGGTATTGCAGGTTGTATTTAGTATTACCATATTTATCATGTTTCCCTGATTATTAAATTCATCATTATTGAATATTGTTTTCAAACCGTCCAGTTTGAAAACCACTGAAATTTGAATTTTATTCATCTAGCCAATACAAATGCAGAGAAAAATATATAATATCAATTCTCTCTCAAGGTAACTAACGTCTCATTTTCGGTAACGGATCTCCATTAGTTTTTTTGTACACATGTGTCATCGACATGTTACTTTGATCTTTTAAATACCAACTGCATGTTTTCGAATAAATCAAAGTTGTCACAAGCAACTTGATACTTTTTGGAAACATATGGTCAGTTTACCAAGTTACAGAGCGATATATTAGAGTTTCTTGGTATTTCGTCTTGTTTCAGAATATTATTAACGTTTGTAAATGAGATTAGTTGGCAGATTTCAAACTGCAAATCAGCAAAACTTGTTCTTGAATATATAAATATATCAAGTAATTTTGAATTTTGGTTGAAACTGAAAACTCATAAAATATCTTCCGTCCTTGATTCTTTTTAATGATTCAGGGGCGGATCTAGGATTATTCTGATACTGATCGTTCACTATCAGATCCATATAGAGGACAATGAATATTGTTCGATCCGTAATTACATTTCTGATTTCAAATCATAGCCGTGAGCTGGCTAGTATCTGATATTTTCAACTGTGCAATCCATCATGAACTACGTTAGGGAATATAGTTTGTAACCGAAGAATGGTGTTCGAGGTTTTCCCAAAGAATTTTATGTTTGCAACTGTGAATAGAGTTCATGATTCATGAAATCATTTTTATTTGATATAAGAGTATCTATATTTGAGCAGATTTTGGTTCAACTTGATACATCCCAGATTAAAATTCTAGAATTTGAGAAATGAGCTGACATTTGCGTTCAATGAAAATAAATGGGTTTTGGGAGATAATTTGAATCATGTGCATTTTTTTCAATTCACGATTCAAGCAAAACCTAATGTCAAAGTCGAATATCGATAACAATTATGCCATATTGGGCATACTGTACGTTTTTGGGAACCAAATTATAATTTTTCACTTAGAGTTCTAGTCCACCATCTATTGGGATTTGCCAGATAAATCACAAATAGTTTCAATTATTCCTATGGTATAAACATGGCTACTTTTGATGCACTGTTTGAAACCTTTGGTGTAGTAATGAATTTTACTGGAGTTTTATCCCACCACCAAATCGTTATTTTCAACACCTCGATAAGTGTTTCAATCACCAAGTGATCATCTTCGAGAGGAAGATTCAACTAAATTCTAGATACGGAGTCTTATTTATAACTTAGGTATCTCTATTAGTTACTTACGTCTAATTGTCTCAAAGTGAATTTTAACAGTGTCGCCAATCTACTGGTCAGTAATTCTGTACTTACTGAAATATTATTTTAACAGGTTATATAGTAAACTATTTGTTATTGGCGCACTATCGTTATTCATAATATTGTTATGTTTACTCTTTTCTAAACTCTCATAGGCATCTAGATGCCTGTAGTTAACTTGTCTAACTAATCTTAGTGAACAAAAGTCTATAGTCTATGGAATGATTCTGTTGCAAAATATGATGGGCGACTGCTGATTTTTCTGTTCTTCCATATTTTAGGTGTGCTGAGTGTATCTTATATCTTATTTTATTTCCTTACTTATGATTTCGTAAATTCCAGACTTTTCCAAATTCTCGACTTTGTCCTTTGAATGTCCTAACAGACTCTGTAGTGTATGACTTGCTTTGAATACCACCTTCATACCTGAATAAATGAGATATAAGGAACTCATAGCACACCTAAAATATGACAGAACAGAAAAATCAGCAGTCGCCCATCATATGTTGCAACAAGTTCAGTTTGACAAGTTAACAACAGGCATCTAGATGCTCATGAGAACTCAGAAATGAGTAAACACAACAATATTATGAATAACAATAGTGAGCCAATACTTGTTAAAATAATATTTCAGTGCAGAATTACTGATCAGTAGATTGACGGCAATGATAAAATTCACTTCAAGACAATTAGACGCAGGTAACTAATACAGAAACCTAAGTTATAAATAAGACAACTCTGTATCTAGCATTCAGTTTAATCTTTCTCTTAAAGATGATCACTTGGTGATCGAAACACGTGTCGAGGTGTTGAAAATGACGGTTTGTTGTTGGGATAAAACTCCAGTAAGATTCATAGATATTGCTACTTCATAAAAATCTATACTCATGAGGCGATTACATCCCCCCTTACGAAGACGCTATAAATGGAAATAACAACATACTCCGTCCACGGATACCAAAAATAACCGAGGTTCTTTGAGATAGTTAATTGCCAAGCCGAACCATCGTTCTTTGCTACTCACTACAGCTTTCGTTGCAAGGTAACTAAAACCCACTAGAAATCAGAGTTCAAAAGCATCTGTGTTCCAAAACCAGACAGCTCTGTTTTGATCCACCGAAGGTCTCATCAATGGGTGTAGGCCAAAATAAGAATGCATTACCAGACTCAACTATCCTGGAAGAACAAGCCTGAGTGGGTAAAGGCGATGATGAAGATAATAATGATGATAATAATAATAATGATAGCGTTCATTCCCCAACAGTTTTCCATTTACAGGGCAAAGTAAACATGACTGAAAATTTGTATTATAGTATTTTATGAGGCAAAAGAAACATGAGAAAACATGGAATGGAAGATTATAAACGTTACTATACTCATTAACTATATATTTGTTCAAGACTTATTAATATCACATAAGCTGTAACAAAAATATCAATATTAGAGAGCTTGTTTGTATTACGACACATGAAGTTGATTGGTAACTTCAACATCAAGTTCGTTAGTGCTCTTCTACATAAAAAGTATTATTGTACCTAGATGCTGGTTTTGGAACGGAGATTTCAAATTCTGATAGTAGTGCAGAACAGACTAGATCAGATGCCTGATCTCTTCATTCTTCTAATGCTCAAATTTGAATTCATGAAGCAGATCAGATTTATTATATTTTCTTGGGGGAAAAGTTCCAGTGATTCGAAAACTGAAGAATTTCAGAAAATTCTTCTGTACTCTATCAATTGCAGACGTATATTGATTGTATATGAGATTCCAAATTTTAGATCCATATTCTGATTCTGGCCTCACCAAACTGAAATACAGAGACATCAATGAAATGAATAAAACACTTTTGTCTAAATCCTACTAGTTATTTTATTTTCATGATCAGTTTCGAGTTTTATTTCATCAGTAATCATAAATTTTCCCAAAATTGACAAGCAACCAATTACACAAAAAAACGAAATACAGAGAGGCTATCGTAAGTTTGGATATTTTGATGAACCCTATACAAATATTTCAGTTGTCAAATGGAGAATTATTTATTATTATTATTATCATTAGTATATTATGCGAATTTTTACAGTACCTTACAGTGTAATCGTAAGTGAGGTAAGTTGATTTTAAATAATGTGATTATTGCGGTAAGTTAGATGTTGATCGGAATAGACTTTTAAACCACGGATATTATCTGTTTTCTCGAACATAATGTTATCAATGTGGTAAGGAAATTTTGCAATTGGATATATTCAGATGGAGGTGGTTCTTGAGACACCAATCTTGTAATAAATTAATCTGCTTTTGCAAAATGGTGCAGTCATCTGAACTGTTCATAGATGTTTAATTGAGAAAAAAAGAATATTCAATCCACGAATATCGAAGAATAACAAGGCTCCTCAAGAGGGTTGGTTTAGCTTTGCAACTCCCAAAGAACAGTTGAGTCCAGTGTTGCATTCGTGGTTAAGCCTAGCACCACCGATCAGACCTATATCGGGTCGAAAACACGCTGGTGTTGGATCATTAATGCTATGTTTTTGGGCTTGTTTGAAAACACTTCAGTAGTAATTTTTATGATCCTCAAGAGGTACTTCGATCATTAAATTTTTGGAATTGGGATAACATTGGAAAGAAATTTTGACTGAGTGAAAATATGCCCAAATGGCAATTTGGCATATTTTCGATAATTTCTGACAATACGATCATTAACTTTGTGCCTATGTTTTGGAAGAACTGTTTTTAAGTTTGTATTCAGTTTCTTGTTCGAAACAATTCCACTCACCAAATCAACGTCTCTCATAAAATCCCTTATTTGTTCAAAACTCGAATGGATTCGAAACATTATTTAGGCGTCTCTGCCAAAAAATCGCTTTTCTTGTAAAGCTGCAAATTTCCAGTATTATTAATTCGAGCCCTTAGTAACTGTCAAGCAGAGATCCATGGCGTGAAAGAAGCATCTGCATTGCTAATAAGCAATTCAGCGGGGCTTTACGTGAATTCACGATAAATAAATGATGGCATTGAATGAATCGTTGGGTTTTGAGAGCTTTTCTTGTATTCCAAACGAATTGCCAGAAAAATAAGCGTCGACAGAGGTGTGCCATCAGATAACACCGATATTTCACTTGAACAAAGTATATGTGATTTCCCAATAAGTTGTTCTGAATTCAACATCCTATCAATTTTTGTACTCGTGATGTTGCGAAACACATAAGGTGCAGTTTATAATGTACCTATGAAAAAAAATTCTACTAATTTTTCGTGAATATGTTATGCCATGATCATTATTTCAATTTTAAACGCGAACTTTCATCTCGGAATACAAATATCGCTTGATGATTTTATTCTTTCATACAGTAGAATATTAATCTTTTTTCTGGTAAAAAACTCAAAACCTGTGTGTAAATTCAGGAAATGATTCCAGTCGAAATCATTATCCATTGAGAACAATTAAATAGAGTAAGTAATAAGTAATGACTCCATAGAAAAATTGTAATGGAATCAATCGATTGAAAATCGTAAAATAACATTCAAACATTGAAATAAAATTGGTATTGGTCTTTGATAAGTAGTATTCGTTGTTCTATCAACCTGATCTAGTTATCTGAAGAAATCAATTCATTTATTACTAATGAGATTTGAATTTTTTGTTATGCTACTTTAAACTATACAAATGCAGTAACATATTTTGAATATATTCTGAACAATAGCGAACACACCACTGAAATAGAAAATATACATGAAATACAAAATAAGACATATGACTACAGGTATAATGAAATGAGACATTCAAGTGAAAGATGGAATAAAAGACATAATAGGTATCGGAAATACATTACAGTATGTCAAATAAAATCAAAATGGAGTGGGGAGTAGTAGCTTTTTCTCCTCAGTAATTTCTTAATTTTTTTCAAAACAGAATTTTTGAGTGATTTGACTGGGAAATGTGAGTGATTGTAGGATTCGTAAGAGGCTATAAAAAACCTTTTTGTGAAAGTGAATGAGGAATATATATTTTTTTTCACTTTCTTGTGGTAAACTAACTTCGCCAAAAATTTCGAAATTATCTAAATTATCTTCAATGGAGCATACATCGCTCAGCAGAATTGAACGCCAATCAGAAAAATGTGACACTTGACACCCCTTCCCATTCAAGATTCTAAGGGTGACATCTACCCCTCCTGGAGGGTTGAACCACAAGGGCTACAAATATTCCTTGAAAGTTTCCCCCTTGACTATGAAATTTACCTGTTTTCCGATTTCTCGGAATGAAAATGTTAAGGGTTGGAAGTTTTCAAATTGACACCCTGTATAGACAAACTTCTCTAGCCAAATTATTTCCGTAATTCCATTTTTTGTTTCACATTACATCTTTTGTAACTCTTATAATGATATAATATGAGGAATACAATACGTTCTATGATAAAAGAGTCGGGATAGAATGAATTCTGTCGTTACACAAAGCAAGCTCATTATTTTCAAACGTCGCATATACTTTCCTTTTTGTACGTCACACTTCCGTAATATGATTTCAATTACCAGAAGAGGGCGTGTCAGACAAATATGCCAATTAGTTTTGATGGAAATTCAATATTTTTCTCGGGCGTACCGACACTAATGAGTTCTTACAAAAACATATGTTCTCACATCAGTGAGGTCCAAAACAGAGATTTCAAATTCATTTTGAAAAAATGAAGTCAATCAATTTGAGAGCCTGTCTATCTAAATTCATCCAGCAAACCACAGTGGCGTACAGCATGGAAATAATTGACAAGGAATTTACCTACGATCTTCACAAAAAATTTGGTGGTAGATAGAAACTTGTCAATTGTGTGTTTTAAAACTACGTCATTCGTTGAAGCATACACACAAGTAGTTGAAACAAAATCAATTTCAAGTTTAGGTAATATACGATGTGGTGTTCCGCAAGGATCGGTCTTGGGCCCAATTTTGTTTTTACTTTATGTCAATGACCTGACGATGCTTGACATATCAGGAAATGTCACTCTGTTCGCCACAATACTATGGCATAAAGATAATGAAGCTGATATTCATCATATCATTCAGATATAATGAAGGTCGAAGAGTGATGCGACTTGAACCTTTTACCCTTCAATATATTGGAAATCAAGATAGTGTCCTTCAAATGTGCAGTAGCTGATATTTCTTTGAACCACTAGACTATTGAAAAGAGTGTGTTTTCTAAATTTCTAGGACTATATATTGACAAGGGACTCAAATTCAATGAACATGTCAATAACTTGAATAAAAAATCGTCCTCTGGTTGTTTTGCTGTGAAAATTTCTGCAAACGAACTGGGATGCTCAACCACAAAGACAGTTTACTACTCCTTGATAGAGTCACATTTGCTATACGATATCCCATTCTGGGGAGTGTGCAGTGGTAATGTTCTTCAAAGTGTTTTGGTTTCACAGAAAAGAGCACTGAGATACCTTTGTGAACTAAAATTTCGCGATTCTTGCAGACTTCACATCAAGCAACACAACATACTCATGGTGGTATCTATATTTATACTTGAAACAGTGTGTCCCATAAATAAACACAAACAAAATTTCATTACAGAGAGTAGATACGCCACCTGTCACAGTAACCATCTGAAACTACCATTACCATCTTTCACTCTAGTTTAGGATTCAATTATATATAACGGCTGCAAACAATATCAAAGATATACCGTCCAACGCCTGCTTCAGAAAAACATAAAAAAGAGTTCTTTCTGATAGAAGAAGTTTGGAATAATATTTTGTTGATAAAATAGAATGATAAGTAGACCAAACTATACAATTTGATATCATATACCTTCTATTGTGTGTAATATTTTAAATTTCAAATGAGTGACTGATTGTTTCTATTCAATTCAATTTAATACGGTAGTAACTATTTTTATAAACCTACCAAATATTATTAATTTAATTAACAATGATATTAGCCCATCGTTGTACGAATGAAACTTTTTTTTAATTTGAAATAATTAAGAGACAGGCAAATAGTAAGTAGGTCTGGAATTTTCTATTTTACTACAGGATTAACATGGTGTCTTCTCAAGAGACGCTCAATCAGCTCAATTGTTTCAACTGGCGTAATACTGAATATCAAACGTTATGAATATTATCTATCAATAACATAAATTTATTCAGTCTCAGGTAGTACGAAGTTCACCGGATGATCTAGTTGATAAAAATATTTCAAATGGTATCCGGTAAATTAGTCATATCCATTTATTAAATCGCTGCTATTGTGAATGCGTATTCGATCTCAGACCAGGAATGGTGAGTGTTTTTTGTGTATTGTCTGCCCCTGCTACAAACCACACTTTGGAATGAATTTAGGTACGTGCAACTCGCGAGGTTTCATTGTTGCTTTCACCTACTCAAACTCGACCAAATGAATGCAGCTTCTTGAAGAAGACGACCACTTATTTGGTGACTCTTACCAATTGACCTTTCAGGTCAGACAGGACTCTGACAAACGCTGAAAACCTCATCAAGTTCGCGGCGTGGCAAGCACAAGGTCTGCTACCAGGGTCTGAATTTCCTCGTGAAGAATAATACCCTCTAAGGTTGACAGACCATAGTACATAGTGCTAGAACTATTTTTGTTAGATAAGCAAGATGTGGCTCAAGAAATGGATCTTCTGGAACTGCTGAACTTACTAGCCAGGAAACGGCCTCCTCATCTTCTCAGGTAGCCTGTAGCTATGGAATTATACGGACCGTTTCTTTTATAATGTGGTAACAATGCTATATTCTAAACCGTAACAGAAATGGAGACGATTGAATGGGAAAAGTAACTGTCATCAGAAATGGTCGAAAAAAATTTACGGGGGCTCTCGTCCTTCGTTTTTTTTTTTCGAATGGAATTGTTATTTCGAAGGATATCAAAAAATGGAAAAAAGCATGGTATTGTATTCAAGTGTACTATGACAATGTAATGATAAATGTTGTATAAAACGTTTCGTGTCAACATGGCCACCGTCAACTTTTTTTAGATACGAACCTGTCTTTTTATTACAGATATCGATGAAGCGATATATATTCAAAATCCAGAAATATATCACATTTGATATTTTTATAGCGTTTCATTTGAATTAACTTCCATCATCAGTGACAAAAATTTTGAATTACGGTCCTGTCGTCAGTTCTTTTGAACATTGTTTCGATTTCTTCGAAATATAATCAGACAACCCAATGAACAACACAATGAATATTTGTACTTTTTCGATTTGTCAATTTTTGCCGTTATCCTGTTTCCAAGGCTTATTTCTTCATAATCAATTGTAATTCGTGAAATTTTTGTCATTCGCATTCCTGGAAGTAACGAAAATATCAGTTTTTGGTCAAAACTCGATTGCTGTATAATTTGGTATGATCAAATAGCATTTCAATTCATTAACCCATCTTAAACGCGTAGGCTTTGCTTGGTTTCTATGGTAGAAAAAATGAATCCGTTGTTGATACCTGTTGAGAACTGTCAGACGTTTATGAAGGTATCAATGAATGGACTGATGATGAAAGGACTGATATGCTGTTCAGTTATGCAAAGTCATATTGAAATCCTCTTTTGGCAAGGTATATGTATGTTGAGCTACAACCTACAAAATGTTTAGACGATTAGAAAA
>WOGR01011806.1:0-10427 GCA_015342045.1 Leptinotarsa lineolata | reverse complement strand
ATAGCATCAATGGTTTTCGAAACAACAACTGATTTTGGACGACCTTCACGTAATTCGCCTTGGAGTGAACTACGACCACAATTGAATTCACCATACCATCGATAAACACTGGTCTTTGATAGAGCTTCATCGCCAAAACTTCAATTGAGTTTATCCATACACTGTTGCTGAGTTAATCCACGTCGAAAGTTCAAAAAAATAATCGCACAAAAATAATCACGATTCAATTCCATGATGAATCTTTTGAGCTACTGTAAACAACACAAATAGCGCTCGTATGTAAAAACGTTCTGTGTATATAACCTCAAAAGTATCCAACTTTACGATAGAGCTGTCAGTTGCCAGATTGCATCACTAGGGTTGCCAAATCCCGAAACATAAAAGGCAACTCATGGTATCAACCTGCTCTCCTTATAAATATCCATGTGATCGGAGAAGCCTCGCACGCTTTTCCCGTCAATTGTCAAAATATATCCTACAACTTCACCTAACCTTCATTGACTGGGTCTTCTTAGATCAGATAACTGATATAGATGAAATATGCAGTGAGTTTTATGCGATGTTATATAGTATTCCTTCTGGTACACACAAGACATTATTCACTATTTGAGATTGAAATCGTATTATTCATCACGCTATAAAAAACTGGCCGTATTAGAACTTACATCAAAAACCAAATAAAAGTAGTTTAGGATAACTACCAACATTCTGTTGAATCAAACGCTCGCAATGACTCCAAAAGCTTCTGGAATTTCGTTCAACGCAAAAAAGGATCTTCCAGAATACCCAATAGATTATTTATGAAGGACATCATCCTAGATGCCCCTCAAGACATAGTAAATGGTTTTGCTACGTTCTTTAGCAGTGTTTTCTTCCACCAACCCTCATACTATAATGGAAGAAAATATTTTCGTAACACCTTCCACAGAGGAACAAGTAATACCTACTTTCACTTAGGAAATTACCCAATAAAATGGCTCCTGGATATGATCTTATCCCCAGCTTCCTAGTGAGGAACTGTGCTCAGGTCTTTGCTCAACCACTGTCCAAAATATTCAACACAATCCTAAGCAAATCTTATTTTCCTGAACGATGGAAACAATCAAAAATCTGCCCAATTCTTGAATCTGGAAACCCAGAGAATATTGAGAACTCCAATATCTATTCTGTGTAACTTCGCGAAGGCACAAGTCAAACCCTTGATCTCTGCAAACCAGCATGGCTCTCTAGCAAAAAAATCCACTGTATCGAATCTCTGCAGTATTAAGCAGTTTCTGATAGAAGTAATGGACAGAAGAGGGCAAGTTGACGTTATGTACACAGATATTGAAAAGGCTTTCGACAGAATTAGTCACTTTATCTTACTAGAGAGAATAGCTCAAATGGGTTCAAATCTCTCTCTAACTCAACTTCTACGCTCTTATTTGGATCATGATGGGTTTGCGTCTGCACCATACTTATCACCATCCGGTGTGCCACAAGGCTCCAATCTGGGACCCCTGCTTTTCCTCATCTTCATAAATGATCTATCTCAACTCCGAGTTTCCGTGACACAACTTACTCTTTTGCAGACAACTTGAAGATATTTTCATATATCACAAGCTTCTACCTCCAGTCTCAATCAGACTGATAGACACCTGGTGTCAAATCAGTAAATTGGAAATGAATGTTAGAAAGTGCAAAGTTTGCTCGTTTACACGTAACGCCAATATTATAGAGTATTTTTATACTTCTGGGGATGGAATACTCCTTCGCGAAAAAGCTGTCAAAGATCTAGGAGTTGGCCACACCAATACTGTCAGGGCATCGGCAGAAAAATGCTTGGCCAAAGTTGATACCTCCACTTAGTGGGTTTTAGGTCTTGCAATGCTTTCTGTCTATTTGAAATCTGTTTTTACGTCAATCAGCTGTCGCCCCCATACGGACGACAACTCTCAGAAGTTGAGAAAGTTGTGCGAGCTAAGGACTAACGTAGTCTCACCTTTCAACGTGTGATTCCTATGTCGAAACTTGTCAGCTTTTCTGATAAACTTCACGTGTTTTTCGAATTTTTCAAAAATTCCTTCCCCTGCTTAGCGGTGAGTTTTCGATGGTCCACTTTGTATATTATTTTTGTGAGAAATGTAGTTTTCATAAAAAGTTTGCCAACAGTTCGATTAATATTTTGGCTAAATCACAATAGAAATATTGGAACAATTCATTATAGATATTTTGCAGGTAACATGATGATTTCTCTGGTGTCATTCCCGAAATAACGACATTCTGAAAACCTCAAACTGTTGAGTTGTCATAAAAAACCCTACCTAACTTCACTCACGTCAAAATCCTCTTTTGTTCATCCTGTTTAACAAAACATTCCGCCTAAGCCGATCTCCAATCCTGCAAGTTCTGCATCATCCTTTTATTCCAGACTTTTGAAAGCTTCTAAGTCTGTTTCGCTGTACGAATAAAAAGCTCAACAAACATTTCAAAATGTGGAAATACTGGAACGACACGAGGCCGTGAAGGACTCCAGGACTATCCATTCAGGATTAATTAAATTGCTATGGAATGCTCGCCGGAAATCATTCGCCCTCGCTGATTGACAACCATAATTGAAATCGACCATAGAGCCCTTTTACTTTCAGTTAATTAATATCAATACCGGCTGGGATCAAAGAGATGGAAATCAAATTGAGGTTATTCATCCGTATGCTTGTCCAGTGGTTCACTTAGCAGATCTGGGCTTCCACAGAAATCAAATATACAGGGTGTTAATTTCGAAAATTTTCACCTATAGAAAGCTCAGCTTCCAGCGACTTCGATCTATACAGGAATGATAGGGTTGCGAGTAGAAATAATTTCATGCAAGTAACTAAGGAAATTGTTTGAATTTTATAAAATGTTCGAAGCAGTGGGTGTATATCACAAACCGCCTAGTGCATCGGTGACTTCAAGCTTTATACTCACCTGTTGGTAAAAATGCAGATCAGACTTCGAGAATATGATGATAGCTGCGAAGTAAGAGGCACAAGTGCCAATACTCAGGATGATACAGTATCGCAGTCTTATAGGCAGCGTCACGTACACCAAGTATACTAGCAATAGAACCCATCCAAGACTATCTCTGGACGTGACTTCATTCTTCTTGAGGATGAGGGCCGATAGCACCTGGGTGATCGCTACATACCAACACATGTAGGGGATTGCTGCCCAAGGAATTGTGCACTTCATTTCTTTCTTGCATAGTACCAACAGCGATGTGTTCGTTGTGATGTAGAGGATCATGACGGTGAAGAATATATGGTCTTGTCCGTTTGGAACCTGCAAAAGAGGACGTTATATCTACGGAGGATTGAGAAGCAAAATTATATACTCATTCTGCAGCAAACTAACTGTAATATGGCCAATATCTCATGTGAAAATCTGAACGTTATTGGAAAATATTGAGCCACTTTTGAATCATAATCTCACTTATCGTCTCAAACCTTTCAGTAATCTCATTTTTTGCATAACAGAAATATACTGAAAGAAATGATGAATATTTTGGAGGGGATAATAATCAAAAACCAGTGAAGGTTGAGGTAGGGCGAAGGAAGAGGACATTCTGTTTATTTACTCATGCGTAGAGAGAACATTCAGACTATAGATGGAGACTAATGCATTCAACAGAAAAGAAAGCGATTTGAGATTACGAAGAGGACATGCAGCTCATATTCGTAAGCTTGCTCAACCGTCTGTAATACCTCAAGTAGAACAACGTCACTCACAAGGTGTAACATCAGTAAAGAACTATCTTCTTGACGGGTAATAGCTCAAACTCGAACAGATCTGGTCATCAGCATTAGAGTGGCTTTTTAGACGTTAATGCACTAATCTTTTCATCCAAAAAACCAGGGATTATCACGAAGACATGGATGCCCAACGCTTTGAAGGATGGTTTGAATTCCTTCTTTCAAGAGTCGAGCCAAATTCGGTAATAGTAATGGATAACGTTTCTTATCACAGCCGATTAGTAGAACAGCTGCCAACTATGACCACCAGAAAAACAGACACTGTCACGATGCTGTGTCATTACACAGAATCGTGACAGATATCGCCAGCATGTGGTTGATACAATAACTCGTGCTGAAGGCATCACCATTTTGAGACTTCCTCCTTACTAGTGCGAGTTAAATCCGATAGAATTAATCTGGGCTCAAATTAAGGGTTACGTAGCTCGTGAAAACGTGACATAAAATTTCTGATGTCCAACGTTTATTAGAACTCGCAATGAAACGAATACGGAAAGAAGATTGGGCTATTGCTGTAGCCCATATGATCAAGGAAGAAGAGAAAATGTGGAGATTGGATGGGATGGTAGACACTGTTTTCGACCAAATAATAATAAATTTCAGTGTGACTGGGGATTCCTCTTCGGACGAGTCGATGGATTATGAAACTTCATAAGCATAACATAGGTACTTATTTCTTTGCTTTGTAGTTCTCTTTCTATATGTACCTATCTATGTATTCTCTTGTATGTATATGTAAATTCCTCAGTGGTACATAAATAAATTCTAAATCCTGCCAAACTTTATACAGTGTGGGTGAAAATGCTCTTTATATCCAACTCCAGCTAAAATTGTTACTGCCTTTTTTGTTGTCGAAAAATCGTTACTGTAAGAGTGGCATTTCCCCATGAAATTATTCCATAGTTTATCTGCGAATGAAACAGAGAGAAATATGTTATTCAAAGTATCAGGTTGAATTGTTTTTTTTCAACTGCCTCAAGAAAGTACTTGCTAATTTGTTACAGAGCTGTTCTATGTGATTCGACCATGTGAGTTTGTCATCAATAACAATTTCGAGTAGTTTGACAGTGTTTCCCATTTGTGAGTTCATATCAGAGAAGGCTATTTCTTGGGATTTGCTTGCGTTCAACTTTAATTTGTTTGCAGTGAACCAATACGTTCCTTTGATACCTTTAGATTCTCAACTAACTCGATTAACTTCACTTTAAGGTAAGGCAAACTTTGTGGTTTAATGAAAACTCTTATTATTATAAACAGATCGAAGCAAAAATGATGTAAAGAGACTTACCACCCATTGCGGCATATTTCTTGCTAATCTCAAACGAGTTGATGGATTTGAAATAGCCATAGGCCTCCATTTGTTGTCACTCTTGTTCTGTAAAATAAAAGATCAAATTTAATTTCATCGTCACTATTACATTCCATTTTAAAATACGAGGTCTGTTAGAAAAGCAGGGTGGCGAATTTATGTTCAGTTTCAGCTGTTTAGTTTGTTGGTAAGAGGCGTAAAAGTTGGAAGTGTTTTGCGTGTTCGGCGATTTTCTGCTATTAAAATAATGGATCAAAGAATTTGCATCAAATTCTGTATAAAAAATGGAATCAAGTGCTCAAAAACACTTGGAATGTTTACAGTGGCAAAGGTGATTGTACTCTTGAGTCAGAAATATGTTCACAAGTGATACAAACGCTTGCACTGCTGAAGGGGACAAAATAGAAATTGATAAATAAATATTTTTTGAGAAAAATGAAAATTGAACAGACGTTCCATAAGGAATGGAAACTTTTTATTTTAAATTCCAAAAATAACGTGCTGTATGTGTTCCTTTTTTAAATTTTAAAAATAATAATAATTGATGAAAACTCGTGAGGTTTCGACCTGAGAAAATTGTTTCTCTTCTGGAACATTATTTTTATACAATAAATATATTTAGCTAGTAGTACTGCAAGAATAATGAATAATAACTTAGTAGATAAGCTTCATAATCTAAAGAATTGATCATATTGATAAAGTTAAGAAGAATTATACAATTTTATGAGGAGGAATAGCGACAAGGGAAGGTGTGCGAATATTCTAGATGTAATAAATAAAAATATATTGCGGGTTGGAAAGATATTTGTACAACTGTTGCTTTTAGTGTTTTGACGTCAATTTGCCAACTTTAATAGAATTATGAGTAAATGGATGTTCTAATTCTAGTCGTGAAATAGATACAATCCACTTTCTCAAGGTCTCCTCTATAAATATGAACCTGCATCTCCTATATTTCGAAAACATGGATCGCCTTCCGGGTTGTTTTTCCAAACAAATCCGTATCAACAGTAGCGCGTTTTTTTATAAATAACGTTCGAGTTACATAATCGGCCTCATCTAATACACATTACAAACGCCCGTGAAACGTTGGCTTTCTCGACGGGGAGAAAATATTTTTTCGAAAATACGACCTGAGCGCTGTTTATTTTTTCATAAACAAACGGTTACAGGCAGAACTAAAAATACAACCCACTTACATTCATGGTGGCAAAAATATCCCGAGAGAGGAAGAAAAACTTGCTAAAACCCGATGCACATAGTCACAGATACTTAAAACTGAGCCGCACGTTGCGTTGATGATCTCGGTGACTGGCCACCAGTCTAATATTAGGCTGGCCGCTTTGACACTTTGCCAAATCGGAACGGTATAAATAAGTATGCATTCTTGGACTTCGTCTGATCCTGCTGGCCCGCACTATACGGACGGACAACTAGGAAAAATTTTTGTCGGGCGCTTGCCCTTTTCTGTACTACCGGGGATATACAAAAATTATAGCTATAACTGAGGGGTGAGAATTGGGTATAGACAAATGAAATTTATTTTCGCGAAGGCGATGAAGAGCCACAGTACGTCTGAAGTAAAAATTTTTTATGCGCGCTTAACTTGAGGAGTAAGCTGGTGAATGCGTGACGAGAGCGTTACGAAAATTGTGATCGGGCGAGGCGAACGGAAGTTGAGAGGGAGGTATAAGTTAGTGAAGAGTAAGAGAGTAACGTTTCGTATATTACTGTAGGGGCAAGAGAGAGGTGCGAGCGCACATTTACAGTCTAGTAAGCTCTGAAGAATTAGGAGAAAACTATTATACGTTGCCACTAATTTTAGCAGGAGATTTCAATGTTAATTTCGCGTCCGAAGATGGACAACTATTGGTAAACTTTCTACAAGATAAATTAGAACTACAAATGAATAATAACCGAAATGAGCTTACCACAAGACATGGAGCAACAATCGATGTAGTTTTCTCTAGGTAAGATACCTAGATACCTCTAGAAATAAGATACATATGTTCGAAAATATATGTATATTATTTCTCATACCATAAGCTTATTGTCTCGGTCTTACAATCAACCACAGTAATTATTGTTCAAACTGGGAAACATGTTGGGTGGTTGCACTTTTTTGCACTACGAGGAATATACAAAAAATATAATTATACCTAAGGGATAAAAATTTGGGATCGGTAAATAACTGATATTTACGAACGCTCTGAAAAGCTACTGCATTATCATTTTATCATGGATTAACTATAATCGACAGTTTGACATACGCCAAAAGAGTTACAGCTATTCACAATTTGTGGCGAAAATTTTATATTGAATTTTCGGTTTTGAAAACGGAAAAAAATTGTTTTCAAAAACGTCGACCACTGAAAAATATTGGTAAAATATTTGATTTTTTTCAATAGATTTTTCCAATTTGTAGGCAAACTTTATAAATACAAGACACTGACTAATTAGCTTCTTTAGTGGTTTATATTACGCGGTGCTTTTCGGAGGGAACTTTTCAGTTTGCCCTCTATTAAACTTCAGCAGATTATCTGTTGTTTCAGTTGTATTTTTCAGTTTGTGGAAGGTTATTTACCTAAAAACAGTAAGAAACACACCACAGCCACAAGCATTGCAAGAGCTACCGACGCATCCCGAAAAAGTCACTGTTTGGTGTGGATTATGGGTCGGTGGCATCATCGGGCCGTACTTCTTCAAAGACGACAATGGCCGGAACGTTATTGTGAATGGCGAGCGCTACCGACGACTTTTTGTTGCCCAAAATGAAAGAATTGGACATGCCTGACATGTGGTTTCAACTAGACGGTGCCACATGCTACACGGCACGCGAAACAATGGCCCAATTGAGAGCCGCCTTCGGTGAACAGTTAATCTCACGTTTGGGGCCCGTCAATGGGCCGCCTAGATCGTGTGATTTAACGCCTTTGGTCTATTTCTTGTGGGGTCATGTTAAGGCTCATGTCTACAGGGATAAACCAGCAACGACTGACGCTCTGAAAGTCAATATTGAAGCATTTATACGTGAAATACCGGTCATAATGTTAGAGAGAGTGTGCCAAAATTGAACCTTGCGCATGGGCCGCGAACAACATTTGCGTGAAATCATCTTCAAACATTAAATTATATTGATCGTTCAATCGACTCCAATGAAGATTTCATCAATTTTTTAAAATTTTTTGTGTTTTTTTGAAAATCAAATCCTATACCTGTAAAAAAATCACCCGTTATATGAACAAAATAAGAAGGGAAGAGTGTGAAATCTTGTATGAATTATTTTATATCACCGTTATATGCATGTCATCCCTACTCCTTTCTTATTCTGAATAGGGTTCCAATTGGGGATTCATTCGTATTGTATGGGATTGTATTGTCTGCTTTTGGTAATGAAGCAATTACTGAAAAATACATTTTATTGTTGAAACCCTAGACAGTACACATTCGAATTGAAAAGGATATATTAGTATATTGGAATTAGTATTTTGGGAAAAACATTTTAATTTTCTACTTTTCTACATTTTTTTGTTTGCCATGAAAACTTTCACAAACTCTGAAATTTTGGCAAGGTTATCTACAAAGTTGTCGAAACAGCAATGAATAAACTATTTTCCATTATATCCGAAAATGTTTTCCTTGATTCAACAACGTTCCCAGTATTTAAAATGGAAACTATTTCAACACGTTATTTGTAACGATTTTATCTATCGAACCCCACAGATTAAATCCTGTCATTGATTTTGTTGAAAATCAGCCTTTTTCTGAATAAGTCTTCTGGGTTATATACCGTGTTCGAAGAAACAAGTAGCCCACCTCACTTCTCGGACCAGACTGTAGAAAAACTCCCTCGCGTTACACCTGAATGAAAAGTCGTTGAAGCAACTCAAGTAATGGTGTGTCTTGGCACATGCTGTAACGACTTTTGTGTTCGGCAGCAGCATACGGGTGATTCTACGTTGAAGAAACGCTGATACAGACCGTACCCGATATGTAATTACAAGAGCTACAACTTGCAATTGTATTACTTCGATTATGAAAGGCTAGTAAAAAACATCGTTGTCGATCTGAGTTGGTAGTTTTTAATATTGAAGGATTATATTCCGGTGCACCGAGTTTCATCGGTTGAAATCGTTTCAAATCTATTTTCGAAATTTCATTGAGCAAAATAATGATGAAGACAAAATTTCACTGTGGGGTGGATCAGGAGTGTTCTGGTTCTTGCCGAAAACATTATATCGGCCAAACGTGAAAAGCCTTTTCTCAAAGAATGAAAGACCATAGGAGTCATTTGTTGAATGTGAAGGTGGATTCTATATTTGCAAACTATCTTTTGGCAGAGGAGCCTGGGTTCAAAAACGGCTATGACGAATTACATTAGGAAGAGAAAGGATTGAAACTCAATCTTTTGGAATGCTTGGAAGTTAATGAATTTAAGAATTCTGAGAATTTACTGAATGACTGAATAAAATTCAATTACCTTCCTTTGTTAAAATTGTTTTTATTGTGAAAATAGGTAATTGTATAGTTTATGACATGTCATTTCAATGAGTTCCCAAAATTTCTTTGATATTCTATTAGTCTACCTCTCATCAAGTGGGTAAGCTGTAGAACATAGCTGAAGAAGCTATTCTATAGAATTGGGTTGATTCAAAAGTTTTATCCGTTTTAATGTCATGTGTTTTTGTAGATCCATATTTCAATTATCACTAGTTAACAGCCAATCTACGACTGTAATGCCAAAGGCAGTTCTTTGTTAATTTCTGGTCCCTAAATGCGAAAATGAGAGTAAAAATTTCATTTTATGAACACGACATTCCAAATTTGCTTTTCCCCTAAATTGAGGAAATTATTGAAAATCTGGCAACACAGCGGCTCTGCCCAGTATTCGAATCTGCTTCCGATGATGTGTCAGTAAAAGACGGTTCTTACTTTTGCGAGAGTGAAGGAAGAACACCCCATTTAATCGAACAACCTGAATTAAATGACCTGTAGTTCTGAACCTCCACTTGTCCAAAGAGAATGCTGAACTATTAGGGTTTAGATAACAACAATGGAATTTACTAGCCCCTAAAACCAAAGTTACAATATTTAGGAACCGTAACCATGAGCTATGCTCGATTTTTACTATGCAGGATAAAATGTGTTTGCGATAAATCCAAATGGTGTGATGGAAAACTTAGGATTTGCACATAACCCGGACGAATGGCGTTTATTTATAAATTCGTCTAAAACAAGTTTAAAAACAGTTCTGCTCCATAATGGTAACAAAAGACCCTCTATTCCTCTTGCACATGCAGTTGCCATGAAGGAAACACACGAAAGTATGTCACTTATTCTAAATG
>WOGR01011805.1:0-10427 GCA_015342045.1 Leptinotarsa lineolata | reverse complement strand
AAATATTTTAGTTGAGAAGGCCATTTTGTAAAACCTACTACCACAAAATTTCAAGTATTTATTTTGAATCGTTCTCCATATATTCCTAACGAACGCTTGTCGTGAAAGACCCTGTTTACTCGTTTGTCATAATATAGAGAATATAGGGATGAAAAAAATAAAAGATGAAATGTTTAGTAGTTAGCATTGAGAACCAACTTGGGCTTTTGAAGTTATATAACTCAAGAAATCTGTATTTTTGTCAAAATTGCATCACCAGAATATGTTTTCCAAAATCCATGCATAACTATTTCAATAAAACTTTGGTATTAGTGTTATCTGGATGTTATGAGACAATATATATATAACTATCAGAAGCTTCAGCTCTTTTGTTTCTGAGATATAAGTTTCAAAAAAACTGAAGGCATCAATATTAAATTGCTATAAGGAATCGTGGCTAAATTCATATAAGGAAGAATTCTAAGAAAAAATTATGAATTTTTAAAAGAATGAAATAGAAGTTTAATTTGAGTTCATCAACAACAGTATTACAAATCATACACGCATCGTTTTTCAACGTACTTTTTCAAAAAAAATATATAACCAAACTTTCACAATAAACTGAAAGGAAAATTAGAAAGAAATTTTGTAATGATATAGAAAATTACGAGGTGAAGGTTTTGAAAAATAGTGAATATTTCAACACAATAGTTAGGCAGTCCTGTTTTATAACAGAATTAGAGTTATCTCGTGTTTGTAAATTTCTCGAACAGCTATTACATTGAATTTCTAGTAACCTAGCACGATATGAATTGCCAGCTATAAACTAGTGTCAAGCGACCAAAACATTGTTCAATATTGAGTTTTGTACGGACATCACATCTGAATTAAGAAAATACGATGACGTCTCCCCCTACAATGACGCCATCTATGGGATCGACAGATAACTCAAATTACGAATATCAGAGATGAACGGAATTTGTCTTGTTTTTCTATGCAGCTTTCACTGCAGCAACTAGTTGAAACAATACAGAAGCATTCGTGATCCAATGCCATGCAATGCTATAGGCCCACCATAGGGCTCATCAGTAGTGCTAGGCTGAACCACGAATATATTGCTGGACTCAACTGCCCTTGTTTGAGAATGGTTAACAATATTTTTCGGAGAATGTTTAAGGTTCGGACTTCTTTCATCTAGAAAAGTATTGACCCGTTTGAAAGCTGTAAAATAACTTATTGAAATACTAGAAATTCTAATAATACCAGTACCAAGATGAATAATATCATGAGACGTGAAGAACCAAAAAATAAATAAGGAATTCAAAACAAATAAAAACTCAATTTTGTGAAGAAAATGAATTATCGTGATCGAAGTGAAAATGAATAAATAAATGGTAATGATGGGCTAATCATCCCCAAACCTAATGAACAACCGGTCAACTCGTCACCAGAAACAGGTCAACTCATAACCAAGCCTAATCGGATTACAGCACCTTCAATAAAGTTATAATGGAATTTCATATACTCAAATATATCTACTTGTGAAGCAGAATATTTAAATTCACAAAAAAATCGCATTTCGAACTCAGCTTCAAATTACTCAAAAAAACTGATTTCAACTGAAATTATTTCAACTATCAACTAAGCAATGAAATAATAATAAGTTCATAATTAATACTTGTATCTTGAAAACTGAATTTATATTAACTTTCGCAGACTAGTAGCATGAAAATGATCTGAAATGTGCAGTGATCAGTTGACGTGCTTATCATGAGAAGTATTGAGAATGATAACGAGTTCACCTGTACCCGAATTATTAAATAGTCTTGAGTCAATAAAACAAATTGTGTATTCTAAACCCCAATGTTGGTTATTGGCTTATATTTGAAACATTGAATCAAGTGCGATTGAATAACTTTTCAGGTCAAAAAGAAGAGTAGATGATGGGCGTTGGCACACAATTCATATAAGAAGAAGGAAACGTGTTGGTTTCATTTCAGTTGATGGAGAACCCGATGTTAAGGGAATTTCGAAAAGTGGTGCTATTTCACTACGCACCAATTCTAAACTTTGGATAGGTGAGTAATAAATGGAATAATCAATAAATCATCAAGATATTGTTGAGTCATGATTCAAATAACGAAATCAAGATATGTTTTCATTGTTTATCGTGTTATTTAGATTTAAAAAAAATACCTAGATTACTAGCGACCAGGTCCGGTGCACTAAGAGATTAAAATAAGAAAAAAATTCAAAAAGGAATATATCTTCATTTAGAAAAGATGTCAATCCCGTCCAGCGGCATTTTCTAGCTGAAATGTTCTAGAATACGGAAGAACTAGGAAAGATTTGTAAATTTTACTCCTGATCTTCAATTTCTAGGGCAAACATCCATTTTTTCGAATGTTTTTCATTTTATTCATGTAAATTTGCCGAAGTGCGAATTTTTTCTCATGTTATATTTTTTTAAACTAAAGAAAATGACAAAAATATGAGTGGTCTCACGTAATCATTGAAAAATAAAAAAGCTATGAATTTTCGAAACCTTGGCTTTTCTGAACATTAAAAAAATACTGCAGACGTTAATAAGCAATATCGGGGTCTGAAATTTGTCACGGAGACTTCTCTTTCTATATACTATCATATAAAAAATTGGGGTTATGCATCAGCGAATTGAGGACAAAAATTGATATTAAACAAAGAATACATACTAAAAAGTAAAACTGGAACCCTTGGCGTAAAATAAATCTAAAACAAGCAGTTTTCAGGAGATACAGTGAAATTTCGTCTCCTGAATGAGATATGTCACATAATATGCTTGTTTAAAATTGAAAAGGGTATATTTTCAAGAAGAAAAATTTTTTCAGAAACAAAGGAAAGTCTCCTGAATTTTCGACTGAAGATGGAGAAGTTAAAAGCCGAAATCTTTTTTTTTTCAAAAAATGTTTGTTTCAGTTGTGTATTTCAAACTGTAAGAAGACTGTTTCGAATCGACGCAGAACACTAGTTATGGATCAGTTCTCTGACAATTTCAAGTGATGGAAAACCAAAAAGGAAAAATCGATGTTCTCTGTGTTTCTAGTTAGGGCATGGCCATGGTCATTGTCACTGTCGCACCACAAATGTTGGAATTTCATTAGTGCAACTGTGCGAATTGAAAATTATAATCAGTGCCTCCTTTGAAGTTCGAACTCATCTATCGTTTCGGAATAGTTCTGAATCAATTGGGTGAAAACCGAAACATTTTGGGACCGATAACAGAACTGTTTAATGAACCAAAATGAATTTTGTTAACTGCACATTATCCAAACTGTACCAAACTGAGAAACATAACGTAACCTATAGGGACATAAGAAACAGGAACATTCGTGTTATTCGAAGTTTATAAAAGTTGCATATTTGACCTGGTACTAATCCATCGAATTACTTTCTGAAAAGAGGGGTCGTGAAAAGAGAAAACTGAAAACAAAACTGAAAAAATAACTCAATTGTGAGAAAACAGATACCTCATATTTCTGGCGATTCGGAAGACTAACAAACTTTTTCTGAAATAAGTTGTTGAGAAATATTCGAAAAACGGTTATTCAAACTATTCAAAAATTTTCAAATCAATAAATTCTAGGACCGAGATTGAAATTCTTTTTCTATCAGGAATATAATATGAAAACATTCATATCAATGACTTTTATCAAAACGTATATTCAAGGTTGTTTATATTTTATTGCAGTTATTTTCATTTGAAAAAATTTGTTGTGCATCAAAACTATTTTTCGGGTTTGTTGGATTTTGTCTGCAGGTTTCTTATGTCTGACGTTTTGTCCACAACTGCGATATATTTTATCAAAGGCGATGAGGCAACGCAAGGATTGCTTCACAACACATACTACAGTATTATGATTTTTAAAATTATGTTTCACTTATATCCCAACATTTTGTTTCCAGGTGGTTCATCTGCACTACCTCCAGGGCTTCCTAGTTCATATTACAAAGGTTTCGAGGGATGTATCCAGAAAATTTCAGTGCATTCGAAATTATTGGACTTGTTAGCCAACAACGATATAAGTAAAATCCACTTTTGTCACGATAATGAAATTTAAGATTCAAACCATATTTTATTCTTGAGAAAATCTTCGCAAAACTAGAGATTTGGAACTGTGAGACTGATATTGTACTCCTGACTTCTCCATATTGAGAAATATCTCAAATGTTTGAGATGATATTCTGATGTATATAGATTTACTGTCACAATGAATATTGTGAAAATCATGTTTGAAGTTATTTAGAGCTCTTTCGTGCTTACGGAATAGACCAAGAAATTAATAAAAATAGTAAGTATGATCCTTTGGAATAAAGACGTTAGTTGAAACTTGTGAATACAGGGTATCGGTGTTTTCAGATCATCATTATCATTTTTCCGTTATTGACAAATCATAGGTTTCATTATTCGAATTGTGATAGTGAGTGGAGTTCGAGTAGATCTATGTTATACATATATTTAGAGTGAAATAGTGTACTTAGATCACGGAAACGTAATAAATGTTGTCATTGTAGGAAATTAATTTTGTCGAGTAGAGGAATGTGTAATTGTTAGAAGTTTAATCAGAATATTTTTTGGTCTATTTCGAAGAGTAAGTGTTGAAGAAAACAATAAATAGAAAGTATTAAATAATTTTAATGTTAATATCTAGTCTTCACGTATTTTCTTTACAGCTATTTTAACTGATAGCAATTTAAAGATGAGTGCCATATCTTTTCAGTAAGTTTCAGAGTTGGCCTAACTCAGAATCGAATCTCTCAATAGAATAGTTAATTTCCATATTATCTGTAACCCCTATAATATTCTACACTGTTTTTTGGGGTGTGCTCCTCTCGAATTTGTGTGAACAGTTCATTAAATAATTCCTGGAGGGGTTGAATTCAATTTAATCTGCAAATTGATTCTCTAGAAATATTGAATAACTTCCTTTTCTCCTCCATATTCTTCTGAAGATAATATTCATAATCTATTAACAATACGATAACACTTGTATAAGTAACTTGAACATATTTTTTCAACTAACTAACCCCAATACTCATATCGCAATAATACCCAGATAGGAAATGTATATAATTTCTTTGTGCGTGTTAAAGAAATAAGTTCAATAACTGAAGTTCATATTTGAAGCAGAGAAGTGGTAAAATTAAATACCAAATTCTTCAAGAGATATCTTTACTCAAAAATTAACAAAATGTTGAATATTGTAGAATACTTGATTGAAATTTAGTTAATTGATATCAGAAGATGGTAGATTCCGCATTGAAGTGTGGTTAATCAAAAATGCGAACTATCATTGATTTTTTGATGTGATGACAATGAAATCAAGTTATAGTTCATTTAGGCATTTTATCGACTGAGATCTCATTTTTTCATGTGGATGTTTCCATCATTCTCCGAAGGATTCATTCATGATCTATAATAATGCCAAATTGTCTTGCAGATAATGACTAGTAATGTAGATATATAATTCACAATTAAGTTCTAAATAGATAAGCATATCGGTCATAGATATCATTGCCACAGAACATATCTTGCCAGTAGATAAATCATTTTTTGATGAACAACTTCTACTTATTTCACTGAACTTGTTTTTAATCCGCTAATTTTTCAATGGAGATGAGAGAATACCATATCAAATGTTAATGCTTGTATGTTAAAATACTAGCCTGTTGGTTGAATGAAGAACAGAATTGCTCTTCAATTTATAGTTAGGGAATTACATAGAGATGAAAACATAGGTCCATTCAGACCACCAAACTTCAAAGAAAATGGTTTATGTCGATATATATGAGGGGAGTTTTCATTTCTACTGCCATTTTGATTGAAATTTGGCGAGTTCTTGGAAGCATTTGCCACAGATAAACTGATATCATGTCAAAAATCGTCAGCCATACCACGGTTGACCATGGTATGGCACCACTCTTAGAGAGTCTTAAGAAGTTTTCTGTAGTCCGATCCAAAATCAGGAATCTAGTGACAAGCCATTATGAGGCAATTGGCAATACCGCACAGCCATCATTACGAATGGCGTGTATTTTTAGATAATTTGACTGTTTGAGATATATAAAGAAGTTTCAAAATTATAAACAGATATTTTCATTACAAATCACAGCATATGGGGTACGACTAACGTACTAACGGAAAAATTCTCATTATCAAAAAATTACCATTCGTAGACATACTCATCGTCAGTGTTATGGAATTTATAACTTTCTTTTTTTTTGAAACAATTAGAAACTGACGGATGTTTCAAGAATTTATGTTTTTTGGCGATTACTTTTCATCCCGACCAGTTTCCTGATGCGCAAAACTCACCCCATATCGGCATAAAGCCATGCCTGTGGGGTCGTCAACAGGATTAGGCAAAAATCATTCGGGATTTTTTTTCATATGTAGCATTCTATCAAGTGATTGATGAACTAGGGAACTAGGACATATTCACCATTCGATCTCTTCTGAAAATAAATAAGTTGTTCATTGGAAACTGAAATTTATTCAAAACGAATTCTTTGCTTCTGATAATATAGGATATTTGGAATATAAGATATGTTTTAGTGAAACGTATCAATAACACTGACAATTGTTTGACATTTTGAATATGACTGTACATAAGCTTGAATAGTTCAAACTGGTTATAGATTATGTTGAATCTTAGAACAGAATCTAAAATTTAGTGTAAGTAGTTGAATTATTGAAAGATTGTTTTTACTAGATTATTTTATTTTCATTATGAATTTGTGTACAATACGCTATGGAATATATTTTTTTCTTAAAAAAACAGTGTGTTCTTTCCCAAATCATCATCACACCTCACTGTTTCAAACAGATACTTACTTTTCCATAAAAATATCAATCACCGAATAAAACCCGAGTAATATTCCGACTCAATAACAGATTCATAAGAATACTGTTTTTCTTGAAATTCACTGAAATTCACGAACGTATCAATTTTCGCTGTACGAATCTTTCAAATTAGCACATGAAAAAATACGTAAAAATGTTAGTTTTTCACAAATTTGTGAGATATTATCAACATTCGTTATTAAAATAACGTTTGCAATTGAAAAAATGCCTAATAAAAAGGGAAGTTCTAAAAAAGTTCAATAACATAGGGAGTTCTGAAAGAAGTTTACTCGAATTTCATTTCTATTTATAATAGTTATTATTTAATATTGAAAATAGAACTTTGTAAGATGAGCTTTATGATTATTGTTTAAGATATCGAAGGAAAAATACTCCGTAGGGTTTTCTCTAATTTTTCATAAAATAATTCCATTGTTGGTAATCTACCAACTGAAATAACAAGTCGCATAATTTCAGAATGAAAAGAAAAAATTTCAATTGATAAAAACTATCAATATTTTTGTATTGAATTTGATTGTGATTTCTTTCGAAGGTTGAACTATGTGCCAGCCTGCACATATTCAAAATTCAATTTCTTTCAATTCAATAACTAGTTGCAAATAAATGAGTTGTCCATTAGAAACTGTATGAAAACGCTTGAGAAAGCTATTGTTTAGCAAAACACGTGTTACGGTTTTGTAGAAGTCCAGAGGAAATCTCACGATGAAGTGTTACTTGAATGAATCAGTAATTTATCAGTGTCTTCGGATGAGATGAAAATATAATGGTTGAAAATGAAATCATTCTGAAAGCGAGTGTTAGGACCATATGCTTCAGAAACTTATGAACGCAGAATTTAGAGTTCCTTGTTTTTAACGTCGAGATTAGTCACTGCCTGCAAGAGGTGAGACATATATTCAAAATACGTCATTAGATCTGGAGTCTCGAAATTAAATATGGCAAATTTAATTTGAAGGTGCCATGTAATTCACATTTTATTATTACATTGCCACGTCAGATTAGCCTAGTCAATATGACTGCCTTCAACACAAAATCTTGTTTTATTTCATTTAGAATCTTTTCTCCATGGTTGATTTGCTTTCCGAAACACCAGAGTCACTTTCCACATCTGATGGATCTGAAAAAAAAATATTCCTATGAAATTTCACTGTGAAAATATGAAAAAAGCAATTAGGGAAGTGGACGGTAAGTAAACAAATTCAGTAATGACTTTGTTCTTTTGTTGTGTTAAATCTTACCAACCTAAAAGTTATGAATTTGAATGTGTGTGATAGTAGCTGTTGACTCCCAATAATAGTTTTTTCATATATCTTCAGATATGTACAGATAGCGAACAGTCACACTTTTATTGTATGTATTGATTTTGAACTGACACAACGAATAAAATGAAGTTACACATCAGTAAAGTACTATCTTGTTTGGATTTGTTTGTTGCATTCAACCTGGTAGTGGCAAAACCTCAGATGATTTTTGTCTCTTTGCCAAAACTTTGATATGCTTTCATACGCCATATAGACCTGACACCTAATCTGTGTGAAAACAATCATTAGCTATATCATCTCTTGTCCACGCCAAAACGGCGGAGAGTGTAATGGTGTCGAGAAAGAAAACATTTCACAGATCTGGAGTTGAAAAAGTTAAGACACTGAGAGAATAGTTTTTTTGACATTTCCAACCTATATCATCAACATTTTGTTAATTTGATCCTTCATGTTCAATTCCGAATGTGCAAGTACCTTTAAAATTTTCAATGATATCCATATGAGCAATTTATTTCGATAAATGCGAACACATTCATTCAGATCATATAAAAACTTGGTTGAAATAAGGAAATAAACTCTTCTTGAATATTTTTTTTGCGACTTCAATCGCAAGAACTTCAGTTGCTAGGTTTTTGCCAGATTTTCTAACTGCAAAAAGTTCATATATTTATCCATTCCCAAATCCTGAGAAAATCGTTTTACGTAATATAGATATAGTCAACCGAACTTTCAGCAAAATCAATTTAACGATATTTTCAGAGTGTTTTTTCCAAAAATTATTTGATGTGATTTTTTGAACTGACATAACTTTTTTGGATACATTTATTTCTGCAAACCTGCAACCCCAAGAAATATAGTATACTTTTCACTCTCCAATTACAAAAACTAGTATCAGAAATTTGTTTGTTTTTCCCATAGCAACATAAAAGCAAGCGAGGTACCGTTTAACAATCATCAGTTTTCATATTTCAAATCCAAACCCGTCATCTACCAATTTCACTTTCACCACAATAAAATCATCGGTTGGTTCAACAATTTCCAAGGAACGGTTTGTGTTCCTTATCTAACCGATTGTACAGTCTGTACCAATGTACCACAAAAGTGGTGATTTTAGAATCACCAAACCACATTTCTGGTTACTTTTGGAACACATCTTTAGAAAGCATCAGAGACTTGAATTTGACAACTGAAATGCCCTCTCTGTGAAAAATTTGGAACTGAGAAAAGTAATTATCCATTTGTTCATCAGATACCGCTAGGGGTACATTTTCAGCGGGTAGGAAAATTTTTCAATTTTGTGTTATGAAGAAATTTGTAATCTTAATTTCAAGCAGTTTTCACAGCTTCATTACGAGTAATGTAATCATTGAAATCGAAATATTTCTAAGCTGGAATATGTGTGTCTCCAATTGGTTGGTCATTTTCTGAATGTTTGAATTGAGCCGCATAGAAAACTAAAACAGGCATGATATATCGTCTGGATCGTGTCTATGCAGCCCTCTCATGGGCAATTTCTGGTTTCTGTGGCACAGAATAGTAAACAAGTAGAACTATGGCAGCGCTTTTTTCTTTCTTTGGTGATTCTAGGAACTTCGATATAGATCTGAGGGTCGGATTTGCCTAATACGTACATTAAAGTTCAGGACCATCTTCTGTTCCAACCAGATATTTTGAAGATGTCCTGACAAAATATTTTAAGATTGATCGCTAAAAATATTATATATGTTGTCTTTGAGTTCGGATTGAACCGCGTATGAAGTTTAGTGTTCGATGTTTCGGCTCCGATTTTGGAGCCATTTTCAAGAAGTTGATGTTGCTCGACGCCAGGGCCTCAATCTGCCTACTCCCCAGGTTTCGTCTCGAGTTCTCACAAAGGTCTCAATCTGCCTACTCCTTAGATTGAACTGTTCAATCAGCCAATATTTAAATCAAGTCAGTAACGTTGAATTTTAATACGACATAATAACAATTAACGAGAATATTCGAATATTGAAGTTTATGGACCAAGTCTGAACATTGAAGTTTTGGAGTTTTATCTTTTGCTTTGGTAAAAATAGACACAATAGTTAAAACTGTTTTCTTTGCAATCTTTATATTTTCAAACGGTTTGAAAATTCTGGCCAATCTATAAGGGAGAGAGGTGTAAATTTTTTTTTTATTTTTTTTTTAACCACCGTAGTGTGCGCTAGTCAGGCCCTATCCCCCGAAGCCCCGATACATTCGAGAGGGCGCGCCAGCATTAGCAACCAACGACCACTCCCCACACCGTAGGGTAAGTGATCATT
>WOGR01011804.1:0-10427 GCA_015342045.1 Leptinotarsa lineolata | reverse complement strand
TACTATACTTGGGGTATCTCAATACTTTGGAACAGGAATCCTCCGGTTGCTCTTCGATGTCTGATACTCTGTCCTGTGTCCCTGCGGAGAAGAGAAAATTGGGACAGGCAGGACCCAACCTTTCCGATCTGAAGGAGATATCTGGAGATTCGTTCTAGAAAGAATAATGTCTTGGGACCCGTCCTGAGCAGCCCTACAAAGGTAATAACGAATTATAACCTCTTCAAGTTATCGTGGGGAAAAATCATCTAGGACGAGGAATTGCCTACCTGTTAAATGGTGGTTGGGCCAGAAAATAAAAGTAGCAGATAAGTCTAACGAAGCGAATGATAATCCCCTAAAAGGGGATTGAACGAATTCAAAATAAACACAAACGGCAATGATTCTCCTATTGGTCCCACCTTTCCCAGTGAATAGAGAAAACAACTATAATCTCAGTTGAAGAATATGGCCGATTGCAACTCGCGTGTCGTCAAGACTCCTGTCCAATTCTCTCCTTGTCAGGTAGACGGAAATGTCACACCAACCGGAAGGTGTCGTGCGCAGGCGTTCTCCGGAGACTTTGCTGAGTTTCATAGACGTTGCCAGATTACAACACATCAATGACAATACGGGTTCACGACAACCCTCGAGTAACTTCTAACAACTCGTTAGACCACAACCAAGAAACTTACTCGATTTACCGGACTTGTCAGAATTTCGCGAGAAGTTGCCTAATACCTACCACGAAAACTTCTATCTGTCCTGAAATCCAATGAATAATCGGCGGAACCATGCATTATCGATACAAGTTTTAGATGTCAGAGTTGGCAACAATGACCTTCGGTTACTGCTCACCTTTCAAGGCGAATAGTAATTTGATCATGAGAAGAAGAATGTCGAGCCTGACATCTGAAAACTAGGGTTATTCACTTCTAATCATAACATCAAATATCCGCCCGAATTTCAACAGGTAGGTGAAACCATCAGCTGTTTAGTATTATTTCTATAATATCGGTGTCTTTTTTTTCTAGATATAATTAAGAGTCCTAGTGGTCACTCAACTCCCCATTACTACCACAAGAAAAGCAAGACACGATATGCGGAATGAATCTTGCGAATAATCTTATTAAAAACAGAAAACTGAGCAAATCAGTTGTTTTTTCCTGGAAAGGAACTCAGTGTTAGTGGCTGAGAGGGTACGATATTATAATTGTATTCGGAAGCTTCGAGGGTTAGTACAAAATTGATCGATCCCAAATGCGTTCGCAGTATTCTTTCGGTGAGACAAATTCATCATGTAACAAGAGTCAGAGCTGTTTGGATAGAGCGGCCTAAAATTCCGAAGTGATTCTATTCGGATCAATACAATTTTGAATTCTTCGAAGATGAGAAGCTGATTTTGAAGGACTCAAGAGATGTAATTTTCCACTGACTTCATACCAGCTTCTCAAAATACACCGAAGTAGTGACTAAAGGGGAGAATAAAATTCCACTCCATTAGCTCTTGTTGAGCAGCGGTATGGAAACCTTTGAGAACTCGAAAAGCTCCAATAAAATCAGTCCTGTTATCGCTTAATATTATTGTAACCAAACTACGTCGAGCAATCAAGTGCCGCAGAGCTGCCAAAAACGTCTCGAATGTCAAATCCGTCGACAACTCTAAATGGAGTACCTTAGTGGCAAAACACACGACGAGGCAAATATAGGCATTGTGGGTTTTCGCACCACGATGTCGATCTGAAGTTATGGAAAAGGGTCCATCGAAAACAACGCCAATGCAAGAGAATGGTTTCACCTGTAACAAGCGTAATGGAGGAAGGTTACCCATTGGAGCTCATGATGGAATGGGATTTTGTTTCCAGCAAGTAAGGCACTTTGAAAGTTTCTTACGGATGGTGCGTTTCGCAGATAATATCCAGCATTTCTGAAGTAAGAGAAGGTACAGAGTTTGGAAACCAGAGTGAAAATATTAGCAGTGTACACTTTCGATGATTAAGTCAGGAAGCCAATATTTGCTGAGTAATAATAACGGTTGTCGTTTTTCATAAGTGAACTTGGAGTGTATAAGACGACCACCTACTCTCATGAGACCATTTGTGACAAGAAAAAGATTCAACTTGCGAAGTGATTTTTCTAATATTTTTTTCACGGAGTAAGGAGGAGATTTCAGAGTGGAACACGTGCGATTGGACATGTTCAACTAGGGAAAGTGAAGCATGATGGAGATTTTTGGACGTGAGGTGTGACAACTTTCGTTCGGAAGGAGGAAGCTGACAATTATGGAGGAAACGCTCCACATAAGTGAAGAAGTGAAGAAGAAGAAGTGAATTTCAGTGAAGGGAGAACACGTTTTCAACAGGGTATCGAGAAAATTACTTTCTCTTTGGAAGTAAAAAACAGTTTTCTTTTCTTCTGGGAGATATTCTGCACCTAACTCAGTGGAGCAAATCATGAAGGGTCAGGACGTCGAAGGTTGGCAAAGCCAAGAAGGCCCCGCTCACCAATGGGAATGATCAAGAAGCTGGTATGGAAAAAGGCCTTGAGATGCATATCAGCAGGGATGTTTTCTGATGGAACGTAATGCCAAACTCCAAGGAGGAGCTTGTCTTGAATTCGACCTACGCGGTTACTTACGAAAGTTTTCCATTTATGAGGAGACGAACGTATCCAATACAAGGTTATTGATGAGTCTGACCAGGCCAAAATATTACGGGAATTTGTTTGTCAAAAATCTTTTTAACGAAAAAGAAGAGATCAGATAGTAGACAAGTCGCAGAGAGTTCGAGTTTTGGGATAGAGATGATTTTAAGAGTGGATACTTTGGAATTTGCGCATATCAGGCGAACGCGTGTATCATCCATAGCTTCATATTGACACTATAGACCGCTGCATAACCATATTCACTGGCATCAGCAAAGCCATGCAGGGTACAGGAAAGAGAAGAGGTATGGAATAGAAAGCGAGGAACGCAAATGTTTGGAAGAATTGGAAGCTCATCGTTAATCCAGTATATTTGGCTTGGAGCAAGGTGCTGACTTATAGAATATAGTTAAAAAGAAATGATCATCGAAAGCATTCCATAGTAAACCTAAAACCTCCACAGTTCAATGATTAGCAAGATCAAGCAAGGTGAAGTTATCCGAAACTTCCCGAGCAAGCAGATATGTGTGATTACTTCTTCATATGTAAAAAACGAATCCACCTTTTCTGAGCAACGAAATGAGTCGAGCTTTGAGACTTTGAGATTTTTGGACTGAATGGCGATGTCATCTACATCACTATGAAGCTTGGGTTCTAATAACAAGATATATCGTTGAGTGATGCTTCATGAGGGGTTCTCGCGGAAGCATTGAATACTACTCTCAGTTTGGTGTTAGTGCTTTCTGGTCGCAAAACACAATGATGCGGGATGAAATATTCATCAGCGTTATTGTGTGTATCTGTTATGGATGACATA
The DNA here is from genome assembly GCA_015342045.1 of Leptinotarsa lineolata. NCBI lineage: Eukaryota > Metazoa > Arthropoda > Insecta > Coleoptera > Chrysomelidae > Leptinotarsa > Leptinotarsa lineolata. The sequence goes on along the minus strand of WOGR01011804.1, from coordinate 6,988 downwards.
TGGTGTTGAGAGAGATAATCTTGCATAAATTCGGAATAATGTTCTTTTGAAAAAAAATTTTTATTCAGTTTGAGTTCGAGATGATGGAAATCGTTGGAGAGCGGATTCTTGAGAATCTGACAAAATAGGTGCAGTGGCTAGGAAAGAAAGTGAGACTATATATATGCCTGAGGATGTTCCGGACACAGTTTTAGAGAATATGTCTTCGCAAACAGAATCTTCAAGAGTTGACTCACATATTCTCAGTACTTCCTCGAGTTTGAGTATAGAGTCGAGGAAAGGATTACAAGAGCAATGTGAAGATGTGAGTGATTCAAAGCTGAAAGGGTTGGGAATTGATCACATGAGAATCCAATCAAAAATGGTATGAAAAGCATTGGGTTCGTTATGTTTTCCTGGCAAGCGACCACTATTTGAAATCAAAGAAAATATATCCGCTTCTAGAAGAAGTTCGATTTCACTAGATATTTGAAATGAGGGTCATCAAGCTTAAGGTCCGACAAATGAGACCAAGACGTGACATTGAGGTCATGAGTAGGCATTTTATTTCAAACCTTGGGCATTATGATGGCATTCAACTTGAAAAAGGGTTTAAGGCTAGTGCATAGGTGAATCTGCAAGGAGACTGCTTTGGAAGCTATTGAATTTATTTCGTTCATACCTTGAATAGAAAGGAAAAAATTTCGTTTTTGATTATGTAATCCGAGACAATCGCAGTTACTTTGGCTTGAAATGTTGATTTGTGAACCTAAATCGAGGAGAGCATGAATTTACTGATAGACACCGCGGGCATCAAGAACTTCAATTAGACCTGTTGATAAGATAAGAGTATGGTAGTATTCATGTTCGATGGTTGACATTGAGAATAAATTGAGGGTTTGATGATGTTCGTGAAAGGAGAAGAAGCTTGATTTGGCGGTGGATTATCTCCTAAATGAGGCAGAGATGAGCTTTGATCTTGAATAAGTTAGTTTCTGGGAGGAGCGGAGGTGTCAGAGTGTAACAAAGTATGATGCGTCTGCCCACAAAGAAGACAGTGACTTTGAAGTGCAATCTTTCATCACATGTCTTGATACAAGACAATTGATACACTATCTCTTGGTTTTCACCATATTGAAGTGATCCTCAACATTCAGAGAGTTTGACTGTAGACATTTGTAAATATAATGATTAACATCACAAACAGATCACTTGTTCAATCTGAGCGTGAAATGATCTTTTGGGGGTAAAATTGGAAGATGAGTTTTGCAAATGGGTTCTGACTTCGACATCAGGTTTAGAAGTTTTTTTTGTGAGAAATTGGAAGTTCTAGCTAAGGAACTAGCTAGTTTGAGAACGGAATCTGAAAGGTTTTCAAATGTCCGTATGTCATCAGCAACAATTTCAATTTCGAATCTAACAACTGTATTTTAATCTAACAACCGTACAAGCATATTGAAAAGCATCAAATTCAACAAGATCGATATTCGGCAATCTCACATGACTTGATTTGTTTGCAATATCGACTGTATTGAATAATTGGGAAAAAATTTCTGCATAATAGTGCTTGTAAAAGCCTCTGGATAGAACTTTGAATTCGTCATTGTCATATACGTCCGCTGAAATAAGGGGTGACACAAGAACTGCATTACAATTTTCGAAATCTTGATAAATATTTTCACAGTGCGAACACATTGATTTGAATAGAGAATGAAGATCCACAGATGTTTTGGCAGCTTCCGCTATTCCAGCAATATCGTTCATCCGGTCTATACAAATTTTTTGAAGATCACGACATTTTTTTATTTTATTTGCATTCGCCATCATCTCGAATTACCACTGAATTATTGAATAAAAAGCTTCGAATTTACTAGGTAAATGATCTTACCGAACAAAATTATTCGATCATATCTCGTATATTGGGAATCAAGATCTCACCTCGAGCAAAAATTTCAAGTTTCAAATATTCTTCAAAAAAACAATCTAGTTTGGAGGTGAAGTTAAAAAACAAAAGGATAGAAAGGTATTCAAACAAATGGTCTGACCAGTTGACGTCTTGGGTGTCTTGCCACTAGGAAAGAATCAAATATGTTTGTCTGAGAACTGGAGAGTTCGAACAAAACGAAAAAAACAAAAATTTTCAAGAATTCATAATATCCGGATCATAAAGACCATGTTAATAATTGAGTAACTTAGTGAACTGTATGTAATAGGTCTTTGGAAATTGTCGAGTAATTCCTTTTGTTCAGAGGTGCTAATGAATGAGAATTAACAAATGATAATAATAACATTGAAAAGAGAAAAAATTAAGTGTGACTGTGATCTCCTTACTTTTTTTTAAGGTCACAACGGCACGTAAGGAGTCGCTGAAGAGAGAGTGGGTCAAAGACAATTCAAATTGACACTGTTTGAGTACGACCGTAGTTCAACTGAGAGTATTTGGTTCTTTTTCACTCCGAATACGAAAATTTTGTGCGCGCTCTTTATCTCACGGCAGTCACAGAAAACCAGTCATTCCACGATAGATATGATGAAAAAGGGAAATATAAAACAAAACTCTACCCAATCAAAAGAACACACTATACAGGTAGATGGTGACGGAACAGCCGGTATTCATAAGATTTTTTGTGGTAGAAAATTTTTCGATAGGCGTAACTGTATTGGTTTTGAAATCATCTGGAAAACTACCATTTTGTAACAAAGTATTCACAAAATGACACCACTCATGTCTAATTACTTCAAAACTACTCTCTATAATTTTGCTTGATACTGCATCTACTTGTGATCCCTTGTTTGTTGAATTGGAAGAAATTATTTCCAATTTTTGAAGAGTTAGTATTTTGAAATTACTGAAATTCTCTTCATCAACATAACTAATGTGACAGGTGAATCCGATATCTTCAATATCAGAAATGATGTCTATGAAAGTCTTCACAGAAAATGAATTAAAACAATTAGCTAACTTCTTTTTTTCTCCAATGATAACTTTTTAATTATTCCGTTCAAATTGAATACAGTCCAAAATAATCCATGTTATTAGTAATTCTCGTAAAATTTGTTACTGTCTGAGATATACCATATGTATATATTGATATATTTGTTTTGCTGTGATTTCATTTCAACACGATTGTGGATACTAACAATCGAAACGTTTTGAAATCAATCAATTTTTAGTTCTTTTCAACTGTTCAAGTTTCAATTATTGCTTGTACCGAGAACAAGACACACAGCGAGGAGAAACCAACAAATCGGGATTAGCAGAGCATGTTTGGACTCATCAACATAACATCAAGTGGTCTCAAGATAAGATTATCTTCTTGGAATAAATTGTTGGTTCCGGGTTCGTACCGGGTGTTCAACGTTTCATTGAAGATGGTTGACAATGTTTCATGGTGCTTTTCATCAGGTTGGACTTCCATTGTCTGATATGATATCGAATAATTCGAAATCCTTGAAAGGATCAATAAAACTGAATGGAATAGCTGAAAATATCAATTACATTAGACAAAATACCCCTAAAATTGAATTGAAATAAAACTATATACAAAAAACAACTGAACATTGAACAATTGAAAAAAAATGAAAACTGAAATATATCAAGCCAAGTTACTTCACGGCGTTTTGAAATTCCTGAAAGAAGACTCAAAGAAACCAAAAAGAATAGCTGGGAATAACAATCATATTGAGTGAAATACCTCTGAAATGAAATCACAATTAACCAAAATACAAGCATCAATCAAAAATTGAACAACTAAAAAGAAATGAAAATCAAAATATTTTAAGCCAAGTTACTTCACGACGTTTCAATTGTTGCTTGTATTCCATTTTATTGTTTCTTCATTTCAAGATGATTGTGGATACTCTTCCGTGATCACTTCACTAAATGAATAATTTTTTTAAATAATCTAAAATGAAATATGTCTGACGGTGATACTTTACAGAGGGAAAGTGTTTATAAAGAATTGCATTTCGGCGTCCAGGATGTTTGCCCAAAAATATCCAGACCGGAAACATCCAAACAAGTTGGTTTTTAAACAATTGCTGCATGAGTTTCTTAGGACTGGAAATGTAGTGCATGAAAAGGCAAATAGACCAAAACTCTTCATTGGAAATGAGGATAATGAATTTCTCATCAAGGGATCAACCTGTTTGATGAACTACTATCAGAATATAAATGTGAATAATAACTTCATTTTAGTGAACAATATATATTTCGAATCAAGTTGAATATAACAACTGCCAATGAGAATTATGTGAGCAAATCAAATGAATATCGTTTTAAAGCTAAAGTTATGAATCATGCCCTAAGAAAAATACCACCAGCTGCCACTGGCAGCCATAAACTAATTGTGACGTGGCTAAGATCGCGCTCAGTCTGAATGACGTTTCGCGAATTTTCGATATTTGTTGGCATTCTAGATGTGACGAGAATACCGTTACTGTCGCTTCGATGGAATTCCAAGGAATGTTTCAAAACCTTCGATTGACAAATATAAGCGCCAACCACCCGCCTATCAGGACAGTCAATGAAAGAGACAGTGCGGTACGCGGAGCGATCTGAAAAGTCGATATATACTCGAATAATAGTTGAAGATTCAGTTGAAGTGTTTTGTTATATTGACAGTGAAATAAAGTTAGTTGAGTTTGATTATTGGATTATTGTTCAGTGTAGTCAATTATTGGTAAACCCACGGAGAAAAACGTAACATTTGGTTTCGGAAGTGGAATAATTTACTAAAATTTTCTGTTTTATGGTGAAAACAAGGAGTGTCGATAACGCCGAGATGGAAAATCTTGAGAAAATATTTAAGACTTAGTGAACGAGCCTGATGGAAAATGAAAAACGCAGAATAGGAGAAAATGAACGAAGGAGAGAGGAAGATCGAATACGCCTAAATGAAGAAGACAGAACGCAGAAGAGAGGACGAACAGTTACGCCGAAAGGAAGACCGTAAATTATTACTAGGTATTTAAGAGAAACAGGTGAATATTCATAAAAAACAGAAAAAAGACAGGGACTTGCTGGTAAATATATAGGACGAACAGGAATGAGATAATCAGATGTACGTTCATTTATTGGAAGATTTAAAATCTTCCCAAGTGAATGAAAGGAAGGTACAGGAATTTATTCGGGGAGAATTTGGAGAAGTATTTCAGGAAACAAAAGAGGGATTGGAAAAAGCAGTCGATGAGAAGCCTGAGGGGGTTGGAAGAAAATTTGAAGAGGAGCTTGAATGAGTTGGGAATATATTTGAAGGGGAACTTGAAAAAAAGCTTGAAAAAGTCGACGAGAAGTTTGAAAAAGTTTTTCGGAAACTTCGAAAAGAATCACCGGAACCAAAAAGGATTACTGCGGAAAAATGCAAATCAGAAACGATATCTCTCCCTTCTAGCAATAGTTTTATCGAAACCCCATCCTTCAGTAGCAAATCTTCATGGTCAATTTATCGCAGACAATTTGAGGCTGCTGCAGAAAATAATAGGTAGGAAAATGAGTAGAAAGCAATAGCTCTCATTCTGACATTATGAGAAAAAGCCTCCGAAATTCTGCGAAATATTTCAGTAGCCACGGTAGTGTAGAGGTTGGCGCATCCGCCTTTCAAGCGGAAGACCGGGGTTCGATTCCCCGCCGGGCCACCGTGCTGGGTAATCGCACGTTAAAAGGTAAGGACTCGTTAATCCATTGCTCGTACAAGTTTCGACTTCTGAGGGTTGACGTTCGTCAGCTGGTTAACGGAATGAACAACAATAACAATTTTCACTATGTCACAGAATAGATTCAAGTATTATCATAAAAATAACTATTCCTATAGGTATTTGGTTGGGTTTGTGTATTACTTGCGAGGATTGAATTGTGCCTCACCAAAACTTGAAAATAACTCCACAAATAATAATGTTCAGTTCCTTTGTTAGTTCTGTCACATATTAAGGTAAAGGTAGCGAAAACGGTAACCTCACGGATTTTCATGAAACTTGCACAGATGATTAAAAACATGAAAAAAAAACACTATAACAAACAAAATTTTCGTGCGGAAGTAAAAACTTTGGGAGATATGCCCTTTTTTTAGTTAAAAAAAATGGATTTTTTTGGGAAATATCACTATAGCAATCTGTACAACACTATAAACTCATTTTTGTAGCCAACACACTAACTGCACCTTTATTCACCTATTTACTGCTGTTTTCTCAAATAACATTGAATAATTCGTAAAAACACCACATTTTTATTAAAGGTCCAACGGTACATAAACAAATGTCAAAGTTGTCAAACTTTACCGCTCGGACAGTGTTGCCAAGTGATTAGGTAAATTTAACAGATTATTTAAGATTATTTTTTTTAGGCATTTATTCACCAATTTATCGCAATTTTTTCCGTATTGGGAGGTCAGTTTCCAAAAAAAAAATTGTTCTGCATAAATTCATCAGTTTTTTCAAATATTTCTCAATGGAACACCTATACAGTTTGAGAACAAAATAAAATTTTTGGGGATGATATTTGATGCTAAACTGAACTGGAGAGCTCACATAAAGAATTTGATAGAAATATGCCAGAAACCACTGAATATCATAAAAGCTCTCGCAGGAATCAAATGGGGAGCAGACCAAGAAATTCTGCTGAATATGTATCGCAGCCTTATTCTCTCTCGAATGGATTATGGTAGTGTAGTATACTCCTCAGCCAGACCAACAAGATTGAAAGCTCTGAACAAACTTCAAAATAATTCTCTGAGACTGATAACGGGAAGTTTCAGAACGAGTCCTGTAATATCACTCTGCTGTGAGACTGCAACCCCTCCTCTCAAACTTCGAAGAATGAGACTCCTTGCAAACTATGCTGTGAAAATATACTGTCAACCTAACCATCCGAATTATGATATCTTCTACAATGACAAAATTCATGATTTATTCCTACAAAAATCAACGGCAACCAGACCAACAGGTACACGCATAAGAGAGCAACGTATTATCCCAGATTCGAAAGTTTTCACGCTCGCTTTCCCGGAGTTCC
>WOGR01011803.1:0-10428 GCA_015342045.1 Leptinotarsa lineolata | reverse complement strand
CAGTATCATCAGCAAATGAAATAATTAGTCCGGACGACTTCAGCCTCAATAGTGAATTCTAATAAATAATGAATAAAACCGGCCCTAAAACCGTACCTTGAGAAACGCCACAAGAAATCGACTCCTCAGAACTTAAAATTCCATTCACTAGAACTTGCTATCTGTTAAGAAGTTTCTGAACCAATCCAAAACCACTCCTCTGATACCAAGATGTTCCAGTTTTTCCAGCAAAAGCCCATGACTGACCGTGTCGAAAGCCTTTGCTAGATCAACGAAAACACCCAGACAGCATTTCTTGGAATCAAGAGCATTGTATATCGAGGAAGTAAGCTATGTTTAACGATACAGGTTCGTATATGAAAAAAATAAGTTGATGATGAAATATAACGAACGAAACGTCGCATTGCAAATATGAAACAGTATTGAAAGTTCCTCTGCTCTTTTTTAAATCGATCGAAATGGATGCGGTAGAGCCAAAAAACGAAATTTGATAATTTTAGTTGAAAAACGACCGCTGATATTCTCTATCTGAAAAGAGATTATTCTAGTTTTCTATTTTGGAGAAACGGTAAGACCTTGTAGGTCTTACCGTTTCCGACATAGCAATAGTGGGATCAGCTAAAAAATTATTCAAAAAACGAAAATGTTTAGTACTTAGCTCTTTCAAAATCGTGAACATTTCGAGAAAAGCCACTTATCATTTTTGAAAAATGTCTAAAAAATATACATAATTCTAAAAAGGCCGTTATCAACAGTAGTTTTTTCAGGTTTTGAGAATTACACTTGAGCAGATCCTCTGTTAATCTATATTTTATATTGGTTTTTCTGGGTTTATAACCTTCCTCAATTTGAAAAAATACAAGATAAATCAATAGAGAATCTGCTGAAGTGTAGTAAAGGGCAAACTGAAAAGTTCGCCCCGAAAAGTTACTGCATAATATAAACTTCTGGAAATCAGTCAGTAACTTGTATTCATAAATTTTTGCCTACAAAGCTGAAAAAATTGAATATTAATACTTAGCTTCTTTAAGTTGTTAACGTTTCGGAAAATAATCCTTTTCCGTTTTCAAAACGTTAACTACTTAAAGAAGCTAAGTACTAATATTCAATTTTTCAACTTTGTAGGCAAAAATTCATGAATACAAGTTACTGACTGATTTCCAGTAGTTTATATTATGCAGTAACTTTTCGGGGTGAACTTTTCAGTTTGCCCTTCACTACACTTCAGCAGATTCTCTATTGATTTATCTTTTATTTTTTCAGATTACGGAAGGTTATAAACCCAGAAAAACCAGTATAAAATATCGAGTCTTTCACAAAAAAAATGTCGTTCAAAGAATATATTTATTTATGTTTTAGATTGTGGAAGTTTACAATCAGAAAAAAATAAGAGACGTTCAATTCCTCCACAAAAAATAATTTCTTTCAAAGAATATTTAATTTTTGATTTTGAATAAATATAACTGATTCTTTTCTCATTTCAAGCAGTTCACACCGAATTAGTATCATGTTAAAATTGAAAAATTAATGAATGATTCAAATAAAATTATTTTACCATACACAAGTCATCTACTATCTTTGAATTTGTATTATTATCATTAGCCTCTATTGTTAGTTAGACAAATATCAAAAGGTTGATTGGTGAAAAATGGGTATAATCAAAACATCTTTCAACCAAGTAGTTCGATTCTGAATATTTTATTTATTGTTATATTATATCATGGATACGATTAACTGAAAATAATGAAATTCGTTACATCACAGAGTAACCAAATACACAAGAAATACTTTACAAATACAAAAACCAACTAATCAACCAGCACAACACGTTCGAAACCCCTATCATCATCAACACGATCTTCTTGAACAAATAAAAACACCTCCGTAACACAAGCCTCCTTCACTTCCGCACTGGCGATGAAGAACTCTCTATTTGCCTCCTCGCAACCACTGACAGCAGAAACCTTCACATCTTCCAAGCAGTTCTCCCGTTCCTTTTCGATGAACTGTCGGGAAGCCTCTTTGTCTGACTTCATAGCTGTTTCTATCAAATCGAACAGGAACAATTCGCGAGGCGTCAAGGGCGAGGAAAGGTTCTGTGAGGTCGGTCGGGATTCCTTCAACGTTATGCGGATAGGGGTCAGTTTTGGCCTCGGTGTATAGTCCGGATTTGGCCTTGGTGTATCGTCCGGTTCTGGTACCATGTGAGTATCTGATGGATGACACCTCATCTCCATTCCAGTAGCTTGAGACTCCGAGGAATAATAAATGTAGTTAGCTTCCCTTCTGAACTTGAATCTCCAAATAAAAACGAGGATTGCCACTATCAGCAGGTATACAACAAAAGCCAGCAGCAAATAAATATGACTAATCTTCGAAAACGATTCATAACTGTTTGCAAAAAATGCGTAGAGGAATGGACACAGCACTATCCAGTAAAAAGACGTTATCGCACTAAGATATACAGGTAGATTGATGCATTTAAATGGATGAGAACGAATCTCATGCGGATTATAATTTAGAGATTTACTGTAGACTACTTTTCGCTTTGGAGACATGTTTGACGATAATTGTTTCGTTTCTACCCGTAAGACAAATAAAATGGAAATATAGCACTTGGCACCGGAAGAGGTAATCAGACTTCCTTTGTTGATTGGAGTCCGTCAAGATTTTGAAACCTTATCAGCCCAAGTAAGAATGCTTGATGAAATGTGGTTGATTGGTGGCACTATCAACGAATGAGAATGATAAAACACGTAGATAAGTTAACTATAATAATGATGATGTTTATTTGTTAAATAGGGTTATATAAAGTTTTTATTGAAAATTATATAATTCATGGGAAAGAATAGTATTGGCTTTCTACTTCTCCATCTTTACGCAAATGAATGTGGGAATTTTCAAAAGATTTCAATAATGAAATAATGAATGCAGTTAGCTGGATCGAAATAAAATATAACTATGAAAATGCATTTGAGCAAGTGTATAAAAAAATAGTGAATTATGTATTCATTAATGAAAGTTGCCTTAGTTCATCTAGAAGTGTTTCTACTGAATGGTGATGTCATGTTCAAGCTTTGGGGTTTCTTATTACAACATACTTCCTAAATATTTCTATGTTGTAATTTTTTTTCTGAAACTCTACGAGTGACAATGCTACGGTTTTTTACATAGAAGAAGTTGAAACAACTCTAGGAGATATAAATTAATGGATATAGCCGTCACCACGTGGTAAGAGATCATCATGAAAAATCCTTTTCTTTTTTATTCAAATCATAGACACTCGATGACACCTCCTTTCATACTTATTTATTTCCTGGACTCGGAAGTCACACAGGTAGCTGTAGCTGCCTCCGTGGTGATGTTAGGATTTCTTAGAAATTCTAGGTCTCCTAATTTAAACCACAAATGTGCGGTAGGCTCCTGTTGGTGACTCCATTTGTACTGTTTTCTTTCTTTTTTTTGGCAACCACGTGTTACCCATCTTTGCACTTGGCTACACCGCGCTGATGAGGCCAATAGCCAGAAACACGTGTCCGCGGTTTACCAATAATTTTTCTTGAGTGCTGTTCGTTATTTCTGGATTTTCTGTTCTATCGCCGTTAGTGTTTTCAGTTCGGACTTGTGTTTTTGTAAATTCAAAATACTATTTTCAATGACGTGAGCTATTAAAAAAAATTAAATCAGACAAATGAAGAAGAAGAAATATAGGTTGCAGATATTGCGCAGGAAGCAACGGCCATAGAAACTAGAGAGAGATAATGATGTGAGCTGATCCGTGTTTGTCATTACTATCAGGGGTTGTGGACCTTCGTACAATTCCTGTTTTTATGCCTAAGATTTCAAATTTCTTCTTTTTGTAACTATTTCGTTCATATCAAATAGATATTCCCAGTAAATTCCGATAATTAAATAAAGCATTCACTAAAATTTTAGTGTCCTTCAAATGCGTTGATACTTTTAGGATATATTTATAAGTAAACCAAAAAAAATTAACAACTCAAGAACTTACCTATGAGTGCCTCATCAGGTTCATTGACATTCTGCACCAGTCTACTCAATAATCGGAACACAAGCGCAAGCACGTCCAGGTTAGTGTCAGACTTGATAAAAACTGGCAAACAGGCGGGCCTGAGAAGCCCCCAAATCCTTATAAGAACCAGCATTTCTCGAAGCATGTTTAGAGCCTTAACGTCTCGAATCAGTTCATAAGGCTTAGGGGAGGTTGGTCTTCCGTCGGGGAGTTTGATGAGGAGATTCAGTGCGAGATCTGCCACCCACTGGATGAGTTGTTGGAGGCTCTGCAGAGTTGTGGTCTCGACAGTGAATTCTTTGGCTTCGAGGTGCATAAGAGTTAAAGCTTTATCTACATCACTCTGGCCTTCTGCAATGACACCTGGAAAGTTTTTAATCGAACATAATTAGGAGTATCAAGTTTGAAATAGTTCGTTATATAATATTATTACTCACTCGCTAAAGAATCGGCAGGGCTTTTCTCGTGGCTGTTCATCTCACTCGGTCTGAGTAAACTTTTGAAAGCTGTAGAAATACTATGAAGCATCAGGTACTGGGTTAAATCGTTGGCTTTTGATTGGCCTTGGAAACTTAATCTGAAAAATTCATGTTTCACTTTTCATGTAACTCACAAACACAAGTTTTTGCTTAATATAAAATAAAACACCGCCCAAAATGATATGATGATAATAATGAATAAAAGAGGAATATCTGAAAAAAACTTGAAGTATACTGACATTTATTATTTATAGAATTTTTGTTTCAAAAAACAACAAAAATCAACTTGTGAAAAATGATGATAAAAAAAAAGAGGATGCTCTTCCTCTCGTTAAAATATGTCAGTATCTAAATCAAGCATTTCATGTAGCTACTAACAGAAGAACAGATAAAAAATCAACATTCCCCAAGTCGAAGTAAAAAGTGCATTTTTTTTTCTATTATTGAATAGGGAATCTTAAATTCCAAGATTGCATGATTCAAAATTTGACAAATGAGATCATAACCTTACTTTTTGTAAGGTGATTTACTATGTCAAAAACTTTATACAATCCCACGATAAAACTTTTCGAAATTCTCATTTACAACCGATATATTGACTAAAGCTAGATCTGTTGTTTCTGTATTGGGTTTGAAGGCACATGACATCAATCAAGACGTCAAAAGAATATAAGTTATTTTAAAATACCACCTCTTTGATAGATTTTGCTAAGATCGCCAATATATTCTCTGGGAGATGAAGAAGAACTTTCGCAGATATATCGAGTATAGAGAGATATGGAAAAGGAATAGAGATTAATTGTGTGTCGAAAATAATGTGCTAACTGTGAATATGACTAATTTCAACGTGACCAAACTGTTTGACTGATAATTTGTCATGTCGTTAAAGTAGGCCGAGGCATACCGACTTACCTAATTTTAAACATGATTAATTTTTGATCAAGTGGTTAAGTCCTAGAATTGTCGATTGCAGGATAACTGCTGTTAAATTAAATTTAATAGGGCTGTAAAGTTCTGGCCCAAAGTGCATCTACTCGTATATCGAACATGCACCAACTTTTGAAGGCATTCAAATTTTAATTGTGAAATTGATAAAAAATCTTCCGATTCGCTGCAATCTAATGGATCACACTATACATTCTATAACTCACCTGTACAAGGACGTCTTGATACACAAGTACTGAATATAGAAAAACTGCTGAATGGCCGGCGGCTGTCTGTTGAAGCTCTCAGTCAACCTATCGCAGATGGCATCAAGCATTCCCGGCCTCAGGACCAACAGCAGGTCCAGCCAGTCCAAGCCGCTCATCATGCAGTACTCCAGGATGGTGGTACAGTAGGGAACGCTCAGCGGGGCCGCACTCTCGATCTGCGGAGGCAACTTGAACAGGTGCAAGCTGTCGTCGGAATCAACACAAAGCAAAACGTTTCCGAGCCACGACATGTCGATGCTGGAGATGTCCGTGCTGATTTTTTGGTATTTGGCGTTCGGCTCGTCCAGATAGCGGGGTATGACGGAGAGATTCGTATACGCTATCGGCTTCAGAGTGTCTCGGTAGAGGCAGTGGATTGAGTTGTCTGCGAAAGTGACAACGACATATCCACTGGATATGTTATTGACGAGGCTGAGTTTACTCGTCGCTAGAGAAGTGACTTGGCTGTTGTACTGGAAATGGCATTGGTACTGCCAAAGCTGTGAAGCATTTAGGTGCAATTTGAAATTCCATTTTTTGTAATAATAATAACGTTTATTTTCATTTGACCCATACAGGTTTCGAATTTGTCAGTACTCCTACAATAAGTTTGAAAAAAAAAATAAATTACAGATACATACATCAAGTTACAGAACACAAGGCAGATTAAAATTTGTTTAGAATTTAGGGGTCCTGTTTAGTTGCCATATATTCCCCAAGTGAATAAAAAGCATGACCTTTCAGATAGTCTTTCACTGCTTTTTTGAAATCGATAAATTTATTTTCACTTCTCATGTCAACGGAAGGTTATTATAGATTTTTATTAATGTCATAAAAGGTCCTTTGTGAACTTGTGTTAGATGAGCTGTGGGTAAGTAAAGTTTGTCCCCGTTTCTAGTAATATACTTATTTACATCTTTGAAGGTTGGAAATTCATTTATATGTTTCTTTACATAACAAGCAGCCTCGAGAATATATATATCTGCAAAATTAGTACTCGTTCAATGTTTGTACAATTTCCCCAGCATAACTTAGAATTAACACACCCATGATAATAGTTGTAAAATCGCATAGTTGCATACTGAAAGCTGTTTAATCAATTTTTTAACATGAGTCTCCCACGTCAACCTGCTATCTAGGTGCAAGCCAAGGAATTTCACGTTTTTACTATATTTTAAAGATGAATTTTATATTTCGCCTGTTCACACAAGAATACTATGATCTTGTTTGTTCCCAATTGGACTAAAATACATCAAATCTGTTTTAGAGAGATTAAATTTCAGGCCATTTGCAATGCACCAAGTTTTCATTTGACTAAAGCAATGTGTGGAATTTTTTGAAAGCTGTTCATCACTCATCGACTGTACAATAGAGGAAGTATCGTCAGCAAAAAGAGTTAGAAAATAATTGTTAAGGTTTAAATCTAAATCATTTATGGAAATGAGAAAAAGTGATGGGCTAATAACACTTCTTTGAGGTACTCATATGTTTGCTTGACAAACAATTGATGCTGATCTTAGACTCAGTAATAGCTTGACTGAAGAAGCTAAAGAAACAGTTGAGATGCTCCTAACAATAACCTGATTATTAGAAACTTTTATAAATTTCAATATAATATATCATAATCTTTTGTGAACAAAAGTTATATAACGAAATGTAATTATTTTTCATGCAGAATCACCCCCTGAAATTTGTCACACTCATTCACTAACAATCTGTATATCTTGTGTCGGGACCTACAAGAACCTATACTTGCTCCTTTTTTATTTAGTAAAATTCCCATTTTCAACTTGGGACTTGAGAAAACTCCGATTGAAGTCAGATTTTATTGAAATTTCGAGTTTGACAAAATTCTGAGCTCAAAATTTTTGTGAAGTCTCAGAGTTTTTGTTAAATTCCGACTTTATACTCAGAATTTTAAGAAATTCTGACTTAGAACTCAAAATTTTGTTAGATTCAGAATTTGATCTTGGTACTAAGTGATTTCTATTACAAAATCATTTGTTACTCTTCAACGCCTTCGTAGAATGTTTGTGTGAGAAATGTTATATTATAATGATGATCTGTTTTGAATAAAAATTTTCATTTAAACTTAGTTTTTCAGCATTTATCACATTTCTGATTTAAACATTTATAACTTGTTCTTTTTTCAAAAATGTTATATGCTTCATCCTTATTCAGTTGAATCAACTTATGATTTATATATCAAGGGAATATATAATTAATGAATAAATTGGAAAGCTGAATACACTTGTTCAAATGAAGGAATCGGAGATAATTTTGTATGAAAAAGTGTATAATTATAATTCTTATTGCAGAGCGCTTTCGACTTTCGTCATCTTCAGTGCTCACTCGTTAGGTAGCAGGAAGTATCGAAAAGAGAAAACTTAGTACATTTATAAAATTTGATATAAATCAAAATTTATAAATGTACTATATTTTCTCTTCTCGATACTTCCTGCTACCTGACGAATGAGCACTGAAGATGACGAAAGTCAAAAGCGCTTTGCGATAAGAATTTTAATTATACAGTTTTACATAAAAATTGTCTCCGATTCCTTCATACATAATTACTCTTTATTACCCTAATGTACTTTATACTAAATACATATAGATTGATGAAACTCACAACTCTGTTGAAGAACTGAGGAGTCTCAGAATTTCCCAGAGATTTATGTACAGGCAAAGCCTTTTCTCTGAGCTCCCACACCTGAATACAACTCATTTTAGGGCTACTGGCTGTGACGACCAGCGAATCAGCATCCTCCCTCATTATCCACTTGATGTGGCTAACAGAGCTTCGCTTTTCTTTGACAAGTTGATCCACTGAAAATCACATTTAAAATAGTTTTTCACTTAAATTAAATATTTACTCCAAAAAAAAAAACAGAACTAAGCTTTGAAAGTTATTCAACGGTATTTTGAAAACTTACTCAGCGTTTCCTTGGGAGCTTCAACTAAGAAAAAACTTAGGAGAGACTGACTCTTGATTGTACACTTCTCGTCTTCTTTCTTAACGGAAACAGTGTAACACTGAATAGGCATTGATGGGTCCCCGCTGCTTACCGCCAATAGGAAATGGCCATCTACAAAAACATAGGTAATAACAAATTGAAGCTTTTGTTTTACAGAATACACTGAGAAAGGTAGAGTAGACTTTATTCTCTTGTGTGACAATTCAAAAATGTATGTGGACTGTTCAAAACATAAGGTGATTGTTCAAATTTCACAGGCTAGGTACATTTGATTAGCAACTGATTTATGTTGGTACCAAAGTTGAAACCAAAGTCAGTGATTCAACAAACTTTCTATATCCCGGCTAAATTTCCACTCCCGATTCAGACGTAATTTTAGAATATCCCTTTCTATCAGAAGCGATCTCTCTTGTCGATGAGAGGAAATGCTGGAACCCAAAACTTCAATGGTATGTGGTTTGAAATAATATCACAGAAGATCACTAAATTCATATGCTGCATTTATCGACCACTAAGCGATAAACAATATAGGGCACTATTCTCTTCACTTGCAAACACCATTGATTTCCTGGAAATCAATCAACCCAGTGCCGAAATTTCCATATTCGGTGACTTCAATGTCCACAATATCGAATGGCTGAAATTTTCAAATATCAACTACGAAGAAGGTCGCCAAGCTGAGGCTCTTGCAATAAGCAGCGGACTTACTCAGATTATAAATGAGCCAACCAAGATTCCTGACCTTGATGGAGAATATGCTAGTCTTCTGGATCTATACCTAACAACCAATACAGAAATTTACAGTCACTGTAAGGTCTTCATTGGGATCTTCAGACCACAAATTCATTTCAGTGTTAAGTGAATTACCGATAACTGTTGGAGAACAATCTAAGCCGCGCAAAGTTTGGCATTACAGATCTACTGAGTGGGAGGATCTTCAAGACCATTTCCGAAATTTCCCCTGGATAGATGTTTGTTTCAACTCTAATGATCCATTGACTTGTGCTTCTGAAGTCACGGAAGTTATTCTATCATCAATAGATGCATATATTCCTTTTTCAATGAAACGAACTTCTAACGGCAAAGCTTGGTTCAACAAAAATTGCGAGCAAGCTGTCGCCTCCAAAAATCTCGCGTAAGGCAGTGGCGCAAAAATCCCAGTGCCGAAAACCGAACTAGCTTTGCTGCTCGCAACAGCTGCAAACTTTGAATAAATGAAAGCAAAGAACTTCACAATCAGAGAATTAGGGATAAACTGCTTGCCAATCCCAACGGGTCTAGATCCTTCTGGTCGGTAGCTAAAAACGTTAATCAAAACTTTACAAAATCGACAATTCCACCAGTAACACAAGCGGATGGTTCAATTGCCACGACAGCCATAGAAACGGCAAATATGCGTCCCACTCCACAGTAGTTTTTCTGGGAACGGCACCACCCACTATTCCCACACTAGGGCACTTCATTAGGACCAGACGCCTTGTTGATATTAAACTGTTTCGAAATTCGCCTGACTAGACGTTGTCGAAAAGTAATTTTCGGCATTGTGGATTCTAGTGCGAGAATAATGGGTGGTACCTTTCCCATATAATCGACTGTGGAGTGGGACGCAAATTTTTCAGCTAGTAGAGTTGCTTTTTCTATGGCTGTTGTTGCAATTTTACAGTCATTCGACATGCAGATATCTTAATTTCAAGTAGGATACAAAATATCGTTATATATGTCACTCATCATTTAAATAAGACAGTGGA